>JAOVYW010073723.1:0-15487 GCA_025775045.1 Hiodon tergisus
CATTGGCCACAGAACCTGTTTGGATCAGACATGTAGCTTGATTCAAAACAGCAAAAGGCCCTCTCTTCTGATGACTGACAAACAGAAAACCATTTTCACTAGAAATACGTTTTTATTTTACATACTGTGGCATGTGTTATTATATTTCTATTGTTTTAATTATTTAGTTTGAAAGCTTCCCTAAGTCCCCTTAAGTTAAGAGTGGTAAATAAAGGCACTTCACATATCCAATTGCCACTGGAACAAAATAATATTGAGTTCTTTTAGATTGCGATTAGTTGACAGATTTAGTTGGGTGCCTGATTCTTCACGTTCCTCGGACACTATTCTTCCATTCATTGCAGCCAGTACTACCCAGGCATACAAAGAACACAAACTTTGAGTGGCCATCTTACTCTGAGTATGGAAACGGCAGGTGAAAAGGAGCTTTTTTTCCCAATGGAGGGATCACGGGAGTGTAAGTGGGACTGACGGAAGCCTAAACAGAGTTTATTTTTACACTCAGCGAGAAGCTTTATAATACCTTTATTACAGCAGAGAGTATTAGCAGCAGTCCAAGGCATAACCCCCAGTTATTAACATTAAAATCCACATTTTATATATTAATGATGCGCAATCATCCCCATAACCTCAAAGAACTGCAAAAAATTAGGTACATCTTATCAGTGATGAATAAAAGACAAAAATAAAGGGAACAAGATGCACCAACGCCACTTACAGTTTAATTGTAGGGTAGCCACGAACTCCAAACTCCGAGGCAACACCTGAAAGAGATTTATTAAGATCAGTCCTAATTTAAAATGCAGTCAGCAGTGTTTTGATATAAAACACTCTTTACTTTATTTTATTTTTAAACCCCTTAGCAGTGTTAGAAGCATGTGTTCCATCTCCCTGTGTTGTGTTTATGGTCTAATTAAGAGGGGAATTTCTGATTTTACAATACACATGACAACTTGATTCTACAAGAACTTCATTCTGGAGTATTTACCTGGTTCAGGACTAAGGTAGAATGAATACCCTTTAAAATGAATTTTTAAATAAAACCACTGCAGTCCACAGATTTTGAGACTGTGGCAGAACCAACTTATCTTTGAAGCCTAGCTAGAACGTAAAAGCTCATTGAGGATATTTTCTAGCCAGCCTAGCGTCATACCAACCACACCAAGGCAGTGCGTTGCCAAACTAGTTACCCCATTGCTTTTTAGTATTACCGCTAAGTGCAATGCACAGCGCTGGTCCACAGTAACACATGACCATCACTCCCTCACAAATCAGGAAAATTGACAGGCACCCGGGGGACAGTGATAGAGACAGAGACCGGGAATCTTGTTACCCACAGCTGGATCCAAGATGACCCCGACCTGGTTATTAAAAATAGCCACCATGAGACAATTCAAACACAGATAATACAACACCACAGATGGACCACTCTGCACCAGATTATAAAGAACAGCTCATGTTTAAAAAAAAAAAAAACTTGATAATTAAAGATTTATACCAGGCAGGGGGTGGTGGGGGGCACTAAAGGAGAATGCAAACCAGGAAGTAAACCTATCTGGCTAACGGAAGTTACACCACAAACATCAATCACAATCTGCTCGAGCCATTCAGTTAACTGTCTTAAAAGGTTTTTAAATCCTGTTTAATCCAATTAGTGCCCAACTAAGCCAGGCTAGCCATCAAGTTACATTTTGGGACAGAATATTGTACAACGCTGGGGCAAAATATTGTACAACGCTGGGGCACAACACTGTACAATACAAAGCCGACTTAAAAAGCAAACAGACAAAATAACAGGAAAAAAATAAAACTGTTGACTGGCTGAAAGGGGATACACAGAATACAGAATAGCCAAGCAGGATAGGGCATTGCTAAAATACTCCAACTCAAATGAATTTACATATAGCTACATACATACATACACACATACATATATACATATACACACACACACACATATATATATTTTATACATCCATATTTGGGGTGCACATAATGCAAGATATGAAAATCTCACCTCAAAGACTATCTGCATGATACTTCACAGCCTGTAGTCTCCACTAGGAGACTGTGACCAATAGGACACCAATTCACAAGCATCGTGACAGTAAAAAGAATAGTCACACTTCTCTATTCATCTTAATGGGATTAAATGTGACTCGTTGTTCAATCACCAAACTTATCATGGTAAAAAAAACAGCAAACCCAGTCCTGGTGTAACAGCGATTCATTCACTCTGAGTAAATGGAGACGTTTCCATCACTGTGAATTAGAATGCATCGAATGCTGTATTGTTGGCCCCGCTAATGTTTGAATAGAAAATATTAAAAAAACATTTTTTAAAAAAGCTGGATTTGGATCACAACAAGAAAGTTAGTTTCGAGTTAGTTTCTCTTCATTAAATTGCTTTAAAAATAACTAGCAATCAATCTAATCCGTTGCATAGAATAGGACTGGTACACAAGACGTCCAACTTATCACAATGCAATGGTAATACGCAGAAAAGAATCACCACAATCAACAGGCAGATATGAAGTTAAAGACCTTGGTACTGGTAATGTGCTTCTCCTAGACCACAACTGCAGTCCTGAGCATTACAGATTCTATCCATGCAAAATGCCCTTCGTGACAGCCCAACTTGCTGCGGAGATTCAGCAGGTTGATAGGACGCATTTGGGTAGCGTCCCTTGGTCGGTCAACGCCTAGAGTGGTTCGGACTTACTGGAGTACGCTGTGGCGTCCATCTTGCCCACGTTGATCTCTGAGCCCGAGCTCTTCAACTCTGCCCCAATTTCGTACCACACCGGCTCCAGCTTCTTACAATACCCGCACCACGGAGCATAGAACTGCAACACACAACTCCCATTAGAATCGGCACCCTCAAGACCACATGTTTCTGTGTCCATTTAAACCGTTTACCATCGTCTCAGAGTGATCGCGTGTGCGCAAATTAACTCTCTGTTACTACACCTGTGCTCTTCCTACCTGTGCTCCCTAGTAATCCGCCTGTGATCATCTAGCCATTCCACTGTTTGGCTGCGTAACACAGTGGACCACGTTGGTACAAGTTTTGCAACGGACCGTAAGAAAACACATATATTACCTCTCTCCTTAGAAGACAGGGTAGCAACATTCCAAGACATTCTGGTAGCAACGTTTGGCTGATTGGATAACTGGTAATACCGGTCAGAGTGTTACTGCTCAACAGGCCAGAAGCAATTCAAGTGAGTGTGAATACTTACTTCCACCAGCCAAATTTCATCCATTCTGTTGTCTTTGAACCTGCATGACAAAAATAATTGCTAGAACATACATTTCCACATGTAAACCGTGGGGGTAAAATATAAAGTCACAGGATGTACTCAAATAAATATAATTCTGTTATCAAAATACCTAGAAGTCAATTTTGAACTTGACGTTTAGGGGTAGCAATTATCCAACACTTTCCTATCAAATTAAGCGACTGTTATCAAATAAGTTATCTAATACTTCTCACATGTCTTCATTAATGTTGTTATTGGCTTTATATACACAGATCGGTAGCCCGAGTATCAAGCTGGTGTACGCTAATAAAACTGAATGGATAGGTAGTATTTAAATCTCAGCTTTACTTACGTGTCATCGAGGTCTTCGACATAAGCCAATACCACCGATAAACTTAGCAAAACAACTGTTAATAGATAACCATGAGACATCATCAGTAGTTTGAATGGGTGACAAGATATGCTATAGTCAGGGCGCTAATTGTTTTCTTAGAGAACCATATGAGAAGTCTGTACTACTAGCTAACTAGCTAGCCGGTCAGTGACTATTATTATTAAAAAAAGGAATTAGGCATGAAAAAAACCAGGCCGCTATATAAATACTTGCTGCTGCTTAAATTTACAGTAGAAGGGAGGGCTTGTGTGAGTCTAAGCTAATGAGTACCTGCACAAAACGAAACTGGCTTCCATCCTGCCATTTTTCCCTACGAGATACAAGCAGGAAATACAAAATAAAGCTTGCCTTATTGCGCATGCGCTTAAACGACAACCCAGGGTCAGTTCTGTCTTTTGGCTCTTATATATTTATTTATTTATTTATTTATTTATTTGTATTTATTTATTTTTTTAATTTTATCACACGGCAAAGTAAAAGATCCTTCAATTGGCCATCAATTAATTATGGAAATTATATATATATATATATATACACGCACAGTACTGTGCAAAAGTCTTAGGTACTCTAGCTTTTTTTTAACATAAATTTAGTCTTTGATATTTATGTTTTGTCTTCTGCATTAGTGTGTAAGTAGAAAATAACACATTTTAGAATTCCAAACACCCAAGGCCAAGGAGTTAAGTCCATAAAGCCCTGATCTCAACATCATTGAGGCTGTCTGAGATTACCTGCATAGACAGAAACAAGCAAAACAAAGTCTGTAGAAGAACCTGCTGATTATCTCATAAAACTGGACGACAGTTTACCTAAGAGAATTGTATTGCCGTATTTAACGCAAAGGATGGTCACACCAAATATTGAATTTTAGTTCATTTAATTTTTTATTTTTTTAACTGTTTACAGAACAAAATTTCTTTACAAGTGCCTAATACTTTTGACTTTATACACACACACACACACACACATATATATATATATATATATATAACTATAAATAGATATTAAATAATATCATGGAAAACTGTGCAGGGGTAAGAGGATATTCAGTATATATAAATATAAATAAATATATCCTTGCCTTTTATCTTGTATAACTGGAAAGATGTCGTGCTGGGTTGTCAATGGGATTCTCATTATTGCTCTTTGTTCGGTTGTTTGGTTGAGTTATAATCGCATTTTGTATATTCAACTGCGGTAGTTCTAGTCTTCATCTTGGGTAAGGTGATCTCCCAGATAATTAATAATATTGATGAGAATATAGAATTAATGTATAGCATGATAATATAGAATTAATGTAAAATAATTGGTTTGTCAGACTGTGGTTGAGCATTCTTCATTGTGCAGGGGGTTATAGTTCTTCCCCACAAAGCAAAGCCATGTGAATATGTGCCTGCGTGTCTGGTCTTCATCTTCATCCCTCAGGAAGTTGTTTTCATCTTTCATTTAAAGAATAAATGTTATCTTCTTTAGATTCGCTGTGAAATGAGTTTGTACAAATGTAATACGTTTGCTAAATTCTGAATTTATTAATACAAATGATGCAAGAGAGGAAATATAATGAAACAAGGTTCAGCACAGATTGGAGAGCAGGCTCGTCCCTCTCGACTGCGCAGCCAGACAGCAGACCCCCAGGAAGCCAATAGAAGACACTGGTTATCAGTTATCAGCCGAGAAAAATCCTTCTAATTTTACCCCCAACTTGGGGGAACTCTGCCAATATCAATGATAATATAGAATTAAAAATAATTTGTTTATTGCATGCCGCCGTGCTCTCCCAATTACAACCATGAGCTGGATTCGAACCTGCAAATTCCAGGCAATAGGGCCCAATCTGTGCTCAGGCGAACGCCTTTAATGACTGTGCCACTCAGGAGGCCAAAAATTAATTCACGAAATAAATCAGAATAAAACTGTAACATGCCGTGCCTGTGTGTTCCTGACATTAACTTGTGCTCCCATCTGCCATCGCTAGATACTTATCATGATAAAAACTACATACCCCTCACACAGTTTAGAAACATTTAGAAAAAAAGAAACAATTAAACACATCTAAGAAACTGATGCTCAAACCAGCACCAGCAGAAGCATTTAGACTTAAATAGTCAATATTAGAGAAACAAATATCAAAACTCCTAAAAAACTTAATTAATATAGCTACAACATTTACAAAAGGAGTGTGCATATATATTTAATCTTATGTTTCCTTACCTTTTGCATTATGAATATTATGCCTTAAAAATACATTATGCCTTTAATTGCTAGGATGGGTAAAGGGACGCTTAACTAATAAACTACAGAATGAAAGCACTGTACCACCTATGAAGTATAAAGTGGTCACTTGGCCAACTTGTTATGAAAATATACAAATTCTCCATGAGCTCTAGTTACACCATGTCATTTTGTTCATTGCTCTTTCCTCAGATCCCAGGAAGCAGGAACACTTTGCCTTCTGACTGAGAGCCCCCTTCAGGCAGGTCTGTGTCACACACGTCAGAGGGGGTGGCTGCACTTAAGACCCTGGCGCCATCAGCAACCCCACCTCTCTGTCCTGAAACCGCGGCCAGCTGGGCAGGGGCAACGGCGGTATCGGTCGAGATCTCGGTTGACACTCGTCGGGCGGACTTGATGCTGGAGCCGTCGGCCTCGCTGTCGGTCCAGCAGGAGTCAGTGTCAGAGGCGGAAGACAGGCGAGTCTTCCCCCAGCGGGGGTTTGTGCGTGCGGCGACGCCCAGGGAGCACTGGCTGGTGAGGGTGGGCCGGCGGGAGGACCCCATGCTGCTGGAGCTGAGGGAGGAGCGCAGGTCCTTCTTTGCAACCCGCAGGACGGACCGCAGCAGGGGCACGTAGCGAGCGATGGCCACTCTGTACTTGGGATGCGTGATGGCGTAAATGATGGGGTTGTGGATGGCAGAGGCCTTGGCGATAACGGCCGGGACAGAGTTCATGTAGGGCGTCAGGACGTGGGAGTAGCCGGCGGTTGCAGTGAGGGCCACCACTGAGTAGGGCGACCAGGAGACGACGAAGAGCAGGATGACCATCAGTGCCACCTTGGCCATCTTCCACTCGCTCTGCATGCGTTCGTACGCCTTCTGCGTCTCCCCGCACTCCAGCTCCCGCACGTCCCGGCGCGCAGCCCGTATGGCCCGGAAGATGGCCAGGTAGCAGCCGCCAATGATCCCGAGCGGGATGAAGAAGACGAAGGTGAAGAGCAAGAGGGTGTAGGCGCGTACGGAGGCGGTGAAGCTCATGTAGTCCCAGCTGCAGGACGTCTGCAGCCCCTCTGGCACGTAGGCACTCCAGCCAAAGAAGGGAGGCAAGCTCCAGCCCAGGGAGTAGGCCCACAACACGCCCAGGACGACCCTGGCCCGCCGCCGGCTCACCCCGCCCAGGAAGGCGAGCGGCCGGGTGATGGCCAGGCAGCGGTCCGCAGCGATGGCCGTCAGGGTCATCATGGAGCAGATTCCGAAGAAGCCCCCGCAGAAAGCGTACAACTCGCAGGCGCGCTCCCCGAACACCCAGCGGCGGTGCATGCTGGCCACGAAGAAGACGGGCGACTGCGTCAGGGACATCAGGAAGTCGGCCACCGCAAGGTTCACTACGAACATGTTCCCCGGGGTGCGCAGGGGCCGGCTGCGGCAGAAGACATAGACCACCAGAGCGTTGCCCACCACCCCCGTGATGCCCACCATCAGGATGACGGAGCCGATGATGTAGTGGGCGTGGTCAGGGACGTCCACGGTTGGGAAGGGGTGGTGAGGCTCCGTGTGGGCAGTGTGGGACGGGGGGTGAATAGGCAGGTCCATCTGCCGGTTGCTGTGGGCAGACAAGGTATCCTTAAATATCCTGGTGCAGTTGTGCTCTCCATGTGAGCAGATGGCGTCCGTCCTGTTAGAGTGCAGGCTCATGTTGCCACTAGTCTCAACAACAAAGAGCTTTTCTGGTTAGTGCACTCTAGGCCTCGGAAATGGGAAAGTAATACCAGAGGGTCCTTATGGCGACGAAAGTCTCGTCAAACCACTTCTGCTTTCGGTGCACTCATCCAACAGTTGGCCCCGTGTCTTCCAGCTGTGAAGTGCTCCTCCTCTGTGCACCGGCAGCAACAGAGCTTCACACAGCTCCAGTCCTATATATAGGGATCAATGCAAACCAGAAAATTACGGCCGTCTACTTTACTCTTCCACCTAATGATCGAGCCAATGGAGCACATGATTACGGCTATGTCATAATAGCGGCATCGATTTCGCGCGACATGACCAGCTCTGGGAGAAGACCAGTGACCCCGTTCGCATCAAGGCAAATTACTCCTGGCAAAGTTCAACTCCTGGGGCAGAACGTAGTGTTTTGCTTTCGGCCCTTGCACGCGTGGCTCGTTGTATAAGTATGACAGTTCAGGAATCGTGTACTAGCTTTGTTGCAGAACGCCGGCTACCAAAAAAAAATGAGAAAAGAGCACTCGGAAATGGATTGAAAAGCAATTAACCGACTTCGCTGTCATTAACTAAATCACCAATGAAAAAGCCAAGTTGAAGCTAGACTAATTAATTGATGAAAGGGAGCTTTTTTAGCCCCAAAAAGCCTTAATGGATTGTTTGAGTGGCTACGTGGCAAACATAATCGATGTCACAACTGGAAATATGTAGGGCAGGATGTTTGTTCCGATTCAGGCAAACAAATATTAACTTCTGCAGCTCGGGGCTTACTGACCTGGATACTCAGTACACACACTCAATCAACCAGAGTGGGGTATTGTGCCTACATCATACTTATTTCTCATTTAGTGTGTACAGCGCAAACTTAATTAAACAAGGCATTACGTTAAAAAAAAAACCATACGCTTCCCCCCCCGTCTGCGCCTATTCGGGCCAACACCTAGGCTGGGTATAGAGCCACGGACAGGATGGGTCGGGTTCATTGGGATGGGTTCGTGGCTAGAGAGAAGATCTCCATCTGGCGAGCTTTTCCTTAAATTGCCCAGGCAAAAACATATTCTTGATGGTGTTTAGGCACAGTTCACCAGCATAAAGCCTTCATATAGGATATTATACATACGCAGCAATTCATATTCAGTTAAGTCACTCTGTACATACAGCTTTTCCAGTTCACACACAATTTATAAGTCTTAGTTGTGGAGCCTTTGTGGCTAGGGTTAGCAACTTAACATTACTGCACTCTCACATGCATAATATATATGCAATTTGTATATTGCTACCTACTACGAAAGGGCTTTTCATTTTTCATCTGTATCATATTAATTGTTTTATTAGACCAGTTGATCCCTCCACTGAAACCCCTATGCAGCATTACATCATAAACTCATACCAGGAACTTTCTGGAGATATGTCTTGTGCTTCTTAATCCATCCATCCATTTGAACTGTTAATCTGTCGATCTTCTTATGTTAGAATTTCGAACTTTGTTAGAATTATGTTATAATTTAGTGGTTTTTTATGGTATGAATGAATTGTTTGAATTAAATACTTCCGTTTTGACCTTAATGTATACAAATAACAAGTCTTGTTATGAATCATGAGGTAAATTATATGAATGTAAGACACCATGTTGTATAAACCTTGTTATAGGTGCAGGGCACCAGTGTTGACCAAGAAGGCCTACCTTATTTCATTGACGTATTTGGCAATTTTATGTTTTACTGTGTTTTTTTTTTTTTAAGCCATAATAACTTTATTAACTCTAATAAGTGAAAACATGTTAGGTCCATAAGGTCAATAACTTTTAATGGTGGTGTGAAAACGGGTGACGCTTTTAAAATTAGGATGGTGATCATGTCAGCCACAAGAGGGCAGAGTTGCAGTGAAATTGGTCTAAGCAGGAAATAAATTACTGAAGTGATGATAATGTGCGGCTCCATGTGGTACAAAGGTTTTGAGAAAAACTTTTCTTTCCCTACTAGACTGTCAAACTGAGATTTTATTCAGGTATCAGTGGAACGGGACAGAGTAAACGCAAGGGTAAAATATAATGATGCCGTCACAGCAGAATCGCTATTTATTAAGAATGCTTTTTAATACACATTTCACCATTGTTTTAAGACATATTTTTATTAGACACATATATAAATAATACTGTCTTGGTACTCTTTATATGCCCTCATTCTAAGAGATTGTAAAATGATAGATGTTCATTCTATTTGTCACTATTTCCACACTTTTTACACTTTTGTGAGCAGATAAATGTGTTTTCCTTCTGGTTGTTCTTGTTCTTATGGCAATCGTCTTCAGGCCTTGCCTAAATATAGCCACAATCTTTCACATTTAATTAAAGTGTGTGTCATCACTAAAAACGCCTTTTCGTTTCTATTCTAGTTAGCGTCGTTAGTGCTCTGAAGATCGCGAGCGCTACTGTGACACTACTGTTCCAGGCCCACGGGAACACTCCAGACTCGTCCTTTGGCATGGCTAGCGGACACATGCGCGGCGAGGAGGAGCGTGTTTGTTGCGTCGTCTACATTCTGCGGAATAAGAGGCGTGTGTGGAGTCTCCGTGAAGATGATTTGAATGTCCCGAGCCGAAAAACGTAGCTCTTCCAAAAATATACGTGTAATTTCGACCAAGGACTCTTGATCAAGAAACTTAATAGGTGTAGCAAACCAGCTGCATAAATATTTTATAACTGTCTAAAAACGTTTAACTTGGTTTAACCCTGGTGAAGAGAACCCACCTTAAATTTAGTCATTCAAGCTTTTTCAAAATGTTGTCATAGTGATATGGATTTTTTGGATTTTTTCCATTCAAGTTGATTTATTTCATTAATACCGATTTATTCTTTTCCAATTTCTGATAATTTGTTTAAAGGGTAAATAGACTATTACTTGCCATAAATACAGGTCAATGTTGTCTTTTGAATAGGTACAGAAATTGAGAAACAAAACAGACACTAGCAAATGGGTCTCAGGGTTTAGGCCTTCCAGGGTTTATACACATCTGGGCTGTTCTTTTTTTAGTTATCCTGACATATGAGACAGACCATTTTGCCTTTTTGATCACATGACAGGGAGGAACTTCATGATAAAGGTCTTCTGGTTCCGAAAAACAAGATTCTAGGACAACGATCAGCAGGAAGAAGGCAAATGATTTGAACAGTTTCAGGCAGTTGCAGTAGCTTCACTGGCTGTGGAATTCAGTCTCCTCACCAGATTACAGATCAGAGCTTCAGGCCAACCCCAAGGGGTGGGAACGGGCCCCCAGAGGCCCAAGGAAGGGACCGTTCTCATGCAACTGACAGGCCGGCTTTCTCATGCAGACAGTGGTAGCAACGTTGTATGGGGGGATCTAGTTTTACCTCCATGTAAAAACGTGTGAGCCCGCGAACCAGGACCGGAACGTCGAGAAAAACAACAGAACGCATTTTGAGCGCAGCAATGATGCCAATATTCCCAGGCCGATGCCCCACTCCTTCAACGACAGTGGCAGTGGTTTATGTCACATTTTTGCAGACGGCCGAGAGTCATGCTTTAAGCTTTACAGGTAAAAACGCAGGCCTATGAATGCTGAAGGTGAGGGCATCCGTGTGGTCTGCAGGTGGTGCTGAAAATGTGAAGGCGACAATGAGAGGGACCGGTACCGGCAGGGAAGCAGAGGTTGATGAGAGCTAACTCTTTCTAGGGGGACTAGGGTCCAGGAGGGCTGCGGCGGTCTTCTTGTTCGCTCGACCTGCTTCGTCTCCATCCTAAAGTCACTCCAGGATGTCGGTCTCGAAGGGCACCAGGTGGTAATAGGACAAATTGGTGACATACGCCTCGGAGTCATCGTCGCTGTTGTCGGGCTCCGCTGTCAAGAACTCCTCGCTGTTCTCAAACCTGGATTGTTCGGGGAAAACAAATCGGCCCATTAAGAAAGAGTGGCTCCGTCAGTAAAGGCACATGCTGACACAGACCGAACCCTATCAGCTGAAGGTCGCTAGTTTGAATCTGGCTCGTGTCGTTAGCCGATTTTGAGAACACAGTGACGGCACACAATTGGCAGAGCGCTGGTGTTAAATCAGCAGTGCATCTCTCTGCTTGTCATAAATTAGTCTCTATTGGCTTCTTGGGTGCCTGCAGACTGCTAGTACTGTAGATAGTGTCGTGTCTTTCTTCCAATCGGAGATTAACCTCTCATGTAGTGTGAAATAAAATGGGTGGCTTGAAGGCGACTGGGATTTTTTTACAGAAGGCTAGAGGCTAAACAAATTAAGTTCCAGAAAGTATGTGTGGAATGTCTTCTCAATGACAAGCATATTTTTCGGAATAAAAGAGAACTCTTTCAACAGTCAATTCAACAAATTGGGCAGCTCTTCTGATCATTTCTGTCATATTTTAAACAGTCTGGAAGTGCTACTCCCTTCCTGCATCTCACAACCAGGAAGGCCCAGGGAGTTGTGGGGGCAGTCTGCATTCCAGGAAGTCCTAGTCACAATGACCGCACCGTCACTTCCCATCCCTGCATATCTCCCTATTGTCTGCTCTGGTGCTGCAAATATGAGGCTCAATTTATTCATGCTGGAGGCCGGGCCGGGTCATGTTCTCTCCAAGTTTTATGCCTTGCTGGGGAAAAGATTCCCAAGTTTTGAGTATCTATAATATGTGTGGCCTGTGTTTGTGCAATTATGTGACAAAGGACAACAGTACCCGTTTCTGTGATGTTAGGCCAGTACAAATTGGTCTGATCTCTCTATTTTCTGTTATACATACATAGAGTTCTTAACCCCGGACAGTAACAATAAACCAAACGTGGGTTTTGATAGACAACCAATTATGGACTGAAATGAAGAATGCAATGAACGTCTGAGATACAGTAAAATTTTGTTACCTGAGAGTCAATGACTACATGAAAAAAACGAATGCAGAGATCAACAGGTAGACAGATGGATGAAGCAGTGAGGGAATGAAAGTGTGAGCAGAACTCACGGGTGCCCAGCGGAGTCTGTTGATGGGGGCCTCTCTTTGTCCTGAGGCAGACTTTCATCATACACAATGGTCTCGGTGTTTGCCAGGCAGAACCCATTGGACCTCATGATCTCTAAGAGTATAAACAAGACTGTTTGACCGACAGACTTCCAATACCCTAACATTCTATACATGCTATATTTATTATGAAACGTATTAATGTATCCTTATGGTTTAGGTATTAGAAATTAACAATTTTGAGTTTTTGCTCTAAATTGTATTCTTCTTTCTTAAATTGGCCGTTGGCAAAATGTATAATAATAATAATTACTAGTATGTAACAGTAACATTTTAAACCATTAGGCAAGGATTGTATATTTTAAACACATATCTTCACAAACTGCTTTGTCAGCTCACATAGGAAGGCTTCATGTGAAACACTTTGTATGACAGCAGGGACAGCGCTACAAAAACCTTGGGTTTACACCCAATCAGCCACACCTGATATTTTGACTGGGCTCTGGAAGCAGGGCTGAATCTTGTGAACGTTGTCGTTCCGTAAGACCTGGTCCAAAGGCGATCGCTCGAAGAACGTGAGCACCACTTCTGACCTAGAATACTACAGCACCCATAATGCACTTCATTCACCCTGCGCTGCAACAACTGGGACTTTGTTAATTAATCAACGAGTCTGACTGAGGAAGACAGCTGGCATAGAACGTACATCTGCATACACATACATGCGTACGGGCTCTAACCTTAAACGGCATGTTGATGGCATTCTTCAGCAGTCTCTCCACTTCGTTCAGCCTGGCCTCGATGTCACTGGCCTCTTTAATCTTCATGAGCCCTGGTGAACAACACATACTTATATTTTAAACAGGTGCGTGTTTCACAGGCTAAGACTTGTCCGAGTCCTGGGTGTGATTAACGTCAGACATTTGATCCTCCCTATAATCACTAATTATAAACTCAGACTCTGGACTGCTGATGGTTGTCAAAATTAAACAGTTTAGTTCAGTTTAGTTTAGTAGCCTTAAATTAAAGGAAGGTCTGTGGTCCAGTTATAACTAAGTATTATCTTTGAATCTCTGTTTCATTCTTCTTTGATCTAGACTCACAGAAGAATTAAACTTCCACCCTCTCAAATATACAAGAAATTGTCATATCGTTCAAATGGCAAGGACCAATTTTCTGTCACTTCCTGTTATATTTAAGCAAGAATCTAAGTTGAACATCATGGCATTGGCTTGAGATTTATTTGTACCATTGAGTCAGGGAGTTGTGGAGACAGTGAAGTGACCTGTCAGAGGTTACAGTGAAGCCTGCCAACAAAACTGGAAGGGGCTTCTAACTCACAATGGACCTTGACCTTTAGCGAGGACCGACCTGTTAGTTAACCAAGCCCCTTGCAGCCTCTTTTTTTCATTTAACGTTCTATTGCGTTTATTTAATGTTCTTTACACATCTTTGCAATGTGTCAATGCAAATGTTGCATTACAGTGACATAGTGAGAATCTCTTTTATGGATACGTGGAGAGTAACGCGGGCTAATGTTTCCAGTAGTCATCAGAAATAAAGAAAGATGTCATGCAGATATTAGCAATCCTCCTCACAGCCCTCCTACTTGATCTCTGTTGATCTCATTACATGTAATACATGTGCACTGCGTTTATACTAAATGTCATTACTTCAGCTAATGTAAAGCTTATCAAACAAAGGAGTTCAATCAATTAAAGAAAGTCCCAAACTCTAATAAATAATGCACCCTGGTATTGCTAGCATAGAAGTACCAATTCCTAATGAAACTGGTTTTAAAAGCCACACATGTCTTCTTCAAGCAAACATTTGCTAGTTATACAAAACTACCCAACAGGTAATCTCGTTTGCTATTATCGAAGGGGCTGTCAGGGCAGTGGCGTTTACGTCCTTCTGCGGTATGTGATTAGAAGTTACGAAATGGTTTGGTTTTGTAATGTAATGAGTAAAACCTCTTTGGGTCACGCTAATGCCTCTTACTGCAGGTAGGAACACACATGCATAAAAGGCCTCCATCAGCGGTGCAGCCTGCAGTCCAGAGGAGAAGAGAGACCAGATAAGACACACCCATGCCACTAACTTATCTTAACCATTGGCTGCATCCATTTCCTATCTGAGATCAAATCGCTTTCCTGCTCCGAACAGGGTCCTGCCTTTCCTCATTAAAAGGTTTATTTTTATTTCGGACTTATCCGCCACATGGCAAAGTCACGTTATCAGAAGACCATCAGCAGAACATTGTGCACTGGATGCGTTATCCATTCAGTGCTAAAGCTTTGAAAGCGCTGGTGGTGGTGGTGATGAGGTCATTCATCCTGGTGCAGCAGAAATCCACAGAGTCACACTTCAACAGGCATGGGGCTGACTGGAAGAGCCCCAGGGCAGGGCAGATGTAACAGCTCACAGTGCATTCACAATGGGCGTGAGCAACAACGGCATCGCTGCCTAGCTTGCGTGTGTGAATTTAATCAGAGAAACAATTAACTCAATGGTAATGCAATTGTGATTAAAACCTGTCTGGGGTGAGGGAGTGTCTCGCACAACACGGCCTTCTCTCAGTAAGGTTTCTGAAATACTTTCTGAATACGCTGAGCACAACACAGAGTGCTAGTGACTCAGTCAGCAATATCCCATTAAAATGCCCAGTTAACACACCTCTTTTGTTGCCGTCACGTTGTGAAAATTCACTCGCTCTGGGACACTGGCGTTAGCTAGGCAAACAACTGAGTCAAGATTAGTTGTTTTTCTTGCTCGGCAAACTCCAGTTTCGGGACCGGTGTCACTCCTTGTTGCTCAGGGAGCGCTCTGTCCAGGAATGGTTTTTACAGGAAGGCTCATTTAACTCCTGCTCTCCAGCTTCAAACTTCAAGTAACCCCCACTCAACGAGCTTTCACAGCTAGAGC
>JAOVYW010073724.1:0-14848 GCA_025775045.1 Hiodon tergisus
ATGGTGTGTGGTCTGCCTGTTTTTCCCCTCTGATCAGGAAAAGGTCCTGTCTGAATAGCTGGTGCAGATCAGTAGCTGGGGGAAAATGCTGCTTTCATAGACCTGAAACAATGAAGCGCTTCTGAGTTTCGTCTTGCGTAAGAAATATTTAGCCTTGAGCCTGCCAATCAAGGCTGCCAGTAATTATATACTTCATACGTTTCAACCATGGCTTTTCTGTACTACGGTTACATTTTATCTCTTTATATACGCATGCTTGTCCTTTGTGAAGATCCGCTACTCCCATGGGTAGCGGCTGTTAATTTGGTGTGAAGGGACCATGGAGCCTTCTATATTTAGCAGAGCGGACAAGGGCTTAAGTGGCACAAACCCGTTATTTGTGTAAACTTGAGTGGATGCCACCCGGGCAACAGGCGCCAGCGCACTTAAGGGTGCTTTAAATCCATTCCTCCATTTGCCACTGGCTGCCCTGCTAAGACGACCCCGGGGGAAACGAGGCTAGGGTTACCAGTACCCGCTTTGTCATGCTTGCATTTGTTCCAACAGCCTCTGTGTGGACACTGACGTTGGTGTTGCAACGAAAACTCGTTTTGGGCTATGTGTCTAAAGTGCACAATGCTTGGGAACCCTGTCACTAAGTTTCAGGAAGTTTTTTTGTGTGCCTTGGATTACTGTTCAATCAAACACGTTTTGTTTGTAATGGCACTGAATTCTGAACAATGTGCTACATTTGGCTATTCTGTCCTTTTTATTCTATTAATAGAACTGGTCCCATGGAGAACCAGTTTTACTGTTAATCCAGGAAAACCCAGTGCATGATGTATGCAGAGCATAGAAACAACTTGCCAAAAATGAATCTATTTCCCAAGGCGGCACCAGGGTAAAAAATGATCCTAATATGGGTTAATAAGGGAAAGATTTTGGGTAATGGCCGTCGATCCTGGTATTAAAGCTGCTCACTGCCCACAGTCACCTGGAACAGTCCACCACCTGGCAGGACCCCCGCAAGGCAATGCTACAGATGAACCAGGCCTCCCCCGCCAGCCCTGTACCTGTGCAGCAGAGCATCATGGGACCAGCCTCGGCCTCTGGTGAGTGCTCTCCATGGGCCACCTGGGGAAACCGTCCCTCCCTCCCTCCTCCCGAGTCTGTTCAACGCCCTCGATCGCCCTCAGGGTCATTTGTGTGGGAACACCTTCCCCACCCCCTCTGGCTAGACTTAATATGTCAGTTGTATGTTTGTGGCAGGCCTCTGTCAGTTTGGTAGCAAAATGACTGCATGGAAACTTGTTTTAGCAATATCTCAAGCTCACAGCCGAGTTTTGAATCCGCCTCTTTAGATATATAATAGTTGGTGTACGCATGTACTCTTTCTACTGTGAAATGGGACTTTTTAAAATGGCTTACTTGTTGTTCAGGAGACAACGTTAGTTATTTGCTGGCCTTGTTGGAGAGCTACAATTGAATTGGCTTTGTTCCTCTCCCTTGCATCTCAGAACTGGCTTTGCCTCCAAATTTTGGGATACGGACATCCAAGATTAGGTCATCTTGACCACGAGTGTTAACACTACACCTCTAACACAGGACGAAGCATTAAATGAAATGATTCTATGATTAAATGATTCTGCCGGGTTTTGCGTTCGCTTTGTCCGTGTCTCCCATGCCACCAGACCTTTATTATCTTTCAGCTCTTGGCAACGTCTCGTGTCGTGTTTGCCTGAGGCGTGAGGTGGGCGGGTCAGGATTGGTCCTGTCGGACGTGTTTCTGTGTGCGACCGGCACGACCGAACCGGTCGCTTTGGCATGACGAGACGTTTTGCCTCCAACGGTAGTTCTCTGGGGAAAGGAAGGCAGCAGGGGAGGACCTCCTGAAGCGTTTGAATAACGCCTCTCTGCAGTATTTCACTCTGCCTGGCGAGGCATGGCTGGCGTGCGTGTGTAGCTATACCCAAACAAGTCTTTCTTCTCTGAACGTCCAGGCCTGGCCCCTTTCGCTCTGGAAAGTACATCTAATGATGGCTCAGAGCTGAGATCTTTCCTCACTCGGTTTCAGTTAGCCCTCCCACACGTACTACGCGGCAAGAAATTCTTCTCTTCAAAGTAAAGATGGCCCTCTTTCAAAGTATAAGGGTGTTGCCGTCTTTGGATGCTATAAACCAGACGGACCAAAAAGATTACTTGGGCGGGGGGGGCGTCCTTTTTGGTTCAGCAGTGCTTCTTCCATTTGCACTGCAGAATGAAGAGAAAGACAAACTGGTACTCAAGCAACCCTGGATGACTTTAGCAGATGTCCTTGACCAATTGGCCAACTCACACTTTGACACCTTTCCTTGTATCACTGTGCATTTACTGGGGCAATATAGACGGGGATTTAGCAAGTCTTTGGATAAGTTTAACAGGCCTTAATTCCCCAAATTGTCCTGTCCCAGGTCCACTGCCTGATGGCTGGGAGCAGGCCATCACCCCCGATGGGGAGATTTACTACATCAACCACAAGAACAAGACCACCTCCTGGCTGGACCCGCGACTTGACCCCCGCTTTGGTGAGCCCAGTTCCACTTACTTTCTGTTGTCAGCAGGGGTGGTCTTTATCTTAGCGTTAACGTTTCCCTTATGGTTGGTTTTTAGATTCTTCAAATACTGACGTAGTTAGCTGCCTTGAGTGTGTCTCACTATTTTAACGCCGTTTTAGAATCGCTTCCACGCGTTGGCATCGTAATGGTAGACGCATTTGAGAGCTCCACCGTCATGGTGTCCCTGATGTCAACTGGAAAAACAAGGCTGGAACCAGTTCTGGTCCCACATAGCTGTATTAATAAATACGTTTCAACCGCCTGCCGATGGAGCATTGACTTTATATCAGCGGTCTTGTCTCATTGACAGACTTGAACACTGCAGGTTCATGAGAACCAGGAAAGCTCTCGCCATGGCAATGAACCAATATCCTACAGCAGAAGTCACCAGTAACTTCACCCTGCAGAACCGGTGTAGAAGGATTCAGACCTGTTCAGAGGGGAGAATGTTGTATCAGTCTATAGTACTACTGTTCTCAGCCCTGGACCTGGAACACCTGGGTCCTTAGCTCTAGGTCTTTCCACGGTACGGTTTCCTTTTCTGGGACGTTTCGTGCATGGTCAGGACGTACAAAACTCTAGTTTGAGGACTTGCAAACCACCCACTCCCCACACCTGGCAGTCGTCTTGGGACTCTCCCTGCCGTCATCATTGTCCCGCACAGAATCCTAAAGCCAGCGGCTACGGTAACTGTGGAGGTGGGGGGTACAACTCAAACAGACGAGAGAAATGGAGCAGTGGGCCTTTAAACTGAGGGCTGCTGTTGTAGCCCCTCCCCCCGTGAGGCCCAAACCAGGCAGTGCCTCATTCAGTCTCGGATTCAGACAGACTTGGGTCTGTGCCTGTGTGCTTCTCTCCCTTCCCCTCTGGTCCAACTCTTAATCTGTTCCAGGCTTTTTCAGTCAAAGGGCTTTCAGTGTGAGGGGAGAGAGGGAGGTGGGGGGCAGGGAGAGGGAGCGCAGAAGAGGAAGAAAAAGGATGAAAGGAGGTGGGGGGGGGAGAGAAAGCTGATGGAAAAAGCATGCTTTTCCCTGAAAAGACTTGAGGTGACGAGTAGTGGGGCAGCTGAGAGTGCACTGGAGTTGAGATCAAAAGGAGGCAGGCCTATTGGGGAAACATTAGCTTTCGTATTTTAACATGTCCAATGAAAGGAAGGCTAGGGTATGCTATACCTATGCGCAACGAAGTACAGATGGCGGCTAATGTGTACTGGAATATACAGAAACACACCTGTTGGCACAGACTGGAAGACGCAGGCCGTCTTAGACGCACACCACGCTTCGTGCTTCTGAAGTTTGGCCGACTGTTAGTGATGTCACTCCCTTGGGCCCTGGGCCAGCTGTGAGTCAGACCGCCCAGCTACATCGGGAATACGGTCTGCGGGTCCAATAGTCCGTTTGGGAATTGTAAGAGGGTAAGGTTATTAAACTCTGTCCTACCATATGGTACCATATCTCGCACACACAAAATAAAGTACGAGTTTATATATTGGGTGTTCTCTTTTTTTTTTTTCTCCAACTATGAACAAAGCAGCACCAAGCTGTTTAAAATAATACAAAGTTAAAATAAAATATGTACAAACCGAAAGTACTCTTGGGTTGCTAGTTGTTGACATAGTTGTTATTTTAGCTTGCTGGGTCGCAAATGGTTTTCGCAACCAAGAACCAAAATTGAACAATCATGAGATACTATGTGGGTAGATCTTAATCTTAGAATTTCTGTATTTGTTTGTATGTGGGTGTACTCCCCTTTGCACGTATAGCTTTTAAACACAAGTTATTCCAGAATCCGCGCCCTTGTTATGGTCTGCACCCGGACAGCCCAGACGTTGTTCCAGAATCTGTGCCCTTGTTAAAGCCCGCAGTTGGACAGCCCAGAGACATTGTTTTGAGAAGCAACACTGGGTGCGATAAGTGATGGGTATTTTTTTTCTTTGACTTTATTGGCAAAATGCGAGACAACCCTGGCAGGATTGAGTAACTGATGTTTACCAGGGGTTTGAGTCATGCGTGGCCCTTACTTCCTGTGACCCGCATGGCGTCCTCGTCGCCGTCTGCCAGGAGATCTGCCGTCCTGATGGCCTGGATGTGCCCGGCTTGTTTGAGGCCTGCCCCCGGCTGAGGACCGGTGGCGCCGGTTTTAAGAGAGACTGTGATCCATCAGTTTATGGCTTGGCGATTGCACCATGCCGTCTTTACCAAGGGTGCGATGCGGTGCGTAGGAGGGTAAACGCTCCCTTTGTTTGATGCAGTCTTCATTCTTGCCTTTGCAGGGGTCTCGTTTACCCGGTCATTGATGTCCTGGCGGGGGTGGGGGACCTCCCCAGAGACATGCAAATGGGGACCCAGTGGAGGGGTGGTCCTAACGCGACCCAAATGTATTGGAGATTTTAAGAGTGTAAACGTGAGGCTTGAGAGTTGGAGAGAAGTGCGTCCCCACCCGGCCTTCTAAGGCGGAGGTGCCGGGGGGAGGGTGTGGCATCCATTGATGGTTTGCCACAAGGCCCAGGGCACTTTCCCATTCAGCAGAGCAGTCAGTGTAAACAAACAGTGATTGAATGGTGGGGGGGGGGGGCCGTGACAGGTAGGGTGTAATGACAAGCAGCGAGGCGTGAAAGCGGCCTGACTTAACATTCAACCTCTCCCCGTAGCACCAGAGCAGCTGTACAGAAAACAAGCTATTAATGGTTTGGTAAATCGATGCGTGACAGCTACATTAATAAAAGGCAACCCATTTAGCCCCATCAAATTGAGGAAAAGCCATTTCTGTGACTATTTTGGTAGCTTTGTCTTAAAGTGGATTTGGCCGCTCATCTGTCAAGTACGCCGATGCTAAACCTGTCTAGCTATGGTGAGACATGGGGTTTCCTCATTTTAATTTTGAGAAATTCTCCTCCCGTTCGTTATGTTATGAGATTGACTGCACAGAGAATCAGCAGTGCCTTTGATCATTGACAGGTGGGAAAGTATCAGGTTTTACTGGAACCGGCATCGGTCGAGATGACTTCAGGTTGTTCTTTCCTGCCCGGTTATCTAGTCGACACGTTGTCATGCCAGATTCCTAATGAGTCGGTCCTGCTTTGCTGGAAACCAGTGAAGATGTGCAGTGTTGAGTAATAGGATCCCATTCCCAGGGTAAGAGTTCTGCAAAACAAGAGGGGGGGCTTTTGTGGTTGTTGGGGGGGATGGTTAGGGTTTAAGACTTAAGTGACTCACCACCTCACGCCCACTTACTGATCTGAGGCTAGTTTGAGAACTGCGTTAGTTAGGATGTATTACAAAAGCTCCTCTTAAAAGGCTGTGCGTATTATGAAGTCCAGATGACGTGATCTGAGAACTGGCCCACTGCTGTGTGTGTGCGCGTCAGATGACCGTGGTACACAGGCCTCCTTGTGGCATGTGCCCGGAATGACGCCTGTGCCTCTGTTATCCTCAGCTCTGAACCAGCAGCGGATCAGCCAGAGCGCCCCGGTGAAGCAGGCCCAGCCACTGGCCTCCAGTCCTCAAGGGGGTGTTGTCGGGGGAGGCAGCCAGATGAGGCTCCAGCAGCTGCAGATGGAGAAGGAGAGGCTGCGACTGAAACAGGAGCTGCTTCGACAGAGGCCTCAGGTCAGTCTGTCAGTTCATCTTGTGGTGCATTCTGGGGCAGTGAAAAAGGCCTTAACTGCACAATGTCTCCCTCTGGTGGCTATCTTTAGCAACATATACTGCTTTCTTCCAGGATAGGAAATTGAGTGTTAAGTCTTGCCCTTTAAACCAAAATGTATCAAGAAGGAAAAGTCAGATTTAATTTACATTATGTCCTGACAATATGTTGGTGCTTTTGTTTTGTACCATATCTATAAAATATGGGTTCCCTGTTTATCAACAGAATGACTGGCACAGGGCCAAATCATGTATTGTCCTTCCATTTGCCCTTCAAACTAGCTCTTATGTGGTTGGTTTAGTGGGTTTCAACCCCTCTACGCCACACAAGCTTAGTTACAGCGCTTCATCTTGGGGTCCATAACTGATATTGAAGCCCACCAACACTGGCAGAAGAGACTTTAAACCTTAAGATTTAAACTTAATCAGCATTTAACTCTTTCAAAAATCTTTCAAAATCCTAAAACCATTTCCACCCCAAAATGACTTGCAGTACCAGGTTTTCTAGCAGTTTTTGAAACGGGGATTTAAAAAAAATTTTTAAATACATTTGTTCTGACCCCTTTGCGCCCATTTAAAACTTTCGGCTGCGGTTTTGATGAGAGCTTCGAGGTGACCATGGTTTGTTTTTGGGGGGTTTCAGGAGTTGGCCCTGCGGAACCAGCTTCCCACCAGTATGGAACAAGATGGGGGCACCCAGAACACCATTTCCCCTCCAGGTCTGTCCCAAGATGTCCGGACCATGACCACCAACAGCTCTGACCCGTTCCTCAACAGGTATGTGTGTGACGCAGCAGTTTAGTTCCTGCTTTCTCCTGGCCTTCAACATTTTTGGATTCCAAGGTTCAAAGCACCCACTCAAGATGAAAAAACAGCATAAAATATTTAACGCCTGCAGAGTGCACATTTTGGGCTACCCTGAGTGTTTACGGACTGACTTAGTTGTATGACTTATAGAAACCTTAAGCAAGTTGTTGGTATATGACCTGTAGTTTTATTTCAAATGTACAGTATCTTTTTTTTCTGTAGCAATGCCTACCGTTTCTCAGAAGCACACCCAATCTTTGGTTATCTTTTACTTGGTAACTGTCCAAGATGTCCAAACGTTCCCATCAGGGTGTTTGTGTGGTAAAACTTCCCCTTGCAACGAGCAGTCCTCCAACTGTAAATCAAGTTGCAGGTGCTTGTACAGCGTTTAAAAAAAAATTGAGGTGTTCAAAACTTCCAATTTATGTGTATTTAAAATATGGATACCAGCCTATTTTGTAAGACCGCTTTTGTTTGTTGGGGTCTTGTGCAGCTGGAGAGCCTGAATGTCATGAGTTAATAGGATAGACTAGTCTTTAACTGTCAGCACGTGGTCGTGATTTACCGCAGCTGCATAAGGTTTAGTGTACAACTTCTCGAAACCACCCCCTGGTGGCCATCTTCAGATGCATGGGGGAGTGACTAAAATAACAGCGAAGATAAGATAACTTCGGTTTTGATTCAGTTTATGATTTTGTAATAACACATATTATAAATATAAGGTCTCACTGAAGGCTCAAACTATGCTTATTGCGATTGGTTGATTAAACAGGGTTTCATAGGTGACTGGTCTGCTGAATTTCTTTTAATTTTATATATATACGTCATTTGGGATGAGTTGAATTATGGGAAGAGAGGGACTACGTTTATTTTTATTTCTCGGTTTGCAGGGGCATAGCCAGGCCTCTGTTTCGGACCACCAGTTGGTAATGAGCGAGGACCCGTGAGAACGGCCTGTCCAGTAAACCCCTGCCTGGGACAGCCCCCACCCCCACCCCCTTTCCTCTCACAATAGCCTCATTCATGACACGGTATCGCTCTGCCTTGCCATTCCACTTCCTGCTAATTAGGACAGGCCGGCTGGTTCTCTTCCCGTGTCTCCACTCTCCTCTCTCCCACTCAATTTTTAGCTCGGGGGGGAAAAAGAGCTGCTATTCTTGGATGCTGGCTATTTCAGGCCAAACTGTTTTCTCCAGGAGAATGGAGATGTCACGTGACGTTTCTGGTGTATGCAAAGCCCGTCAATGGGGAAACTTGGTCAATCTCTCCAGGGAGTTTTGAATGATGTTTTGTTGATTTAAATATTTAGAATGATAATTTAGTCTCAATGACAAACCTGTCTGAACTTGTTATGACATCCTGTTCTCCGGGAAAGCCATTTGAGTGGATGGTAATATTAATTAGAAAGACATAATTTCATCAAAACAAAATGTCGCTTTAAATACACAACTTAAATGTCATTTAAATGCACAATCCCCTTTAAATCCCACCTTTTGGTTAAGGATTAACCTGTTCTACCTTTCCTATCATGTTGCTACGACCCTTTTGGGGTAATGTTGCTCGTTAGCCGGGACTTCCTCCCCTTATGGGGGAGTCGGTCAGAAAGTGACCCGTCTCTCACCCCACTCTGCAGCGGGACCTACCACTCCCGGGACGAGAGCACGGACAGCGGCTTGAGCATGAGCAGCTACAGCGTGCCGCGCACCCCGGACGACTTCCTCAACAGTGTGGACGAGATGGACACCGGTGTGTGTGTGCATGTTGCCAGCAGGTGGCGCTGTGGTGAAGGAAAAAGCAGAATGTAATAATCCTGCTACCAGAAAGTGATGAACAGATGAATAGTCTGCTGAACAAGTGTAAAGATTTGTCTGGTCAAAGGCTGTGATTTGCGGGTTCTCTTGATTGTATAACTCGACAGTTAATCGTTTAATTGGGGTGCTGGTTTGGAATAGAAGTGATTTTCCCCCTAGTGTTAATTGCTAATTATGTGGTAGCTGGAGAATCGGCAGACCTCGAGGACCAGCGTTTGACGTCCCTGACCTAGGTGCTTGTGGGTTTTCCTGTCCTGGGCCCTGCTGCTCAGGACTGATTCATAAAGGCATGGTTGATTTCCTTCTTTTAGGGGACTCCCTGGGCCCCGGCACCATGGTAACGCAGCCCAGCCGTTTCCCGGACTACCTGGACACCATCCCCGGCACCAATGTGGACCTGGGCACGCTAGAGAGCGAGAGCATGGCGGTGGAGGGGGAGGAGCTGATGCCCAGCCTGCAGGAGGCGCTTAGCTCCGACATCCTCAACGACATGGAGTCTGTGCTGGCCGCCACCAAGATTGACAAGGAAAGCTTCCTCACGTGGTTATAGAGGGGTGGAGGTTGTGCGCGCAGATGGGCGAGGTCTGTCCTCTGTTTTTGCAAGCGATGCGTTTTTGTCTGTTTCCGGTGTATTTTAAGGAACACCTCCCACCACTCTGCTTACCAAGACTAACCGGTGAAAGGCAACGGCGCTCTGTGTCGGTTTTACCTTGTCCTCTGGCCCACACCCTGCCCGCTCCCGGTCCACAGAAAAGCCAGGGCAGTCCCCCGTTTCCCACACTGCCTCAGTCGCGAAGCAGATAAGCCAATCTCGATTTGTGGGATTTCTTTTTCCTCACAGCAGTTTTGTTTATTCCCCTTTTTTAATGTACTGCTAGTCTCTTGTGAGCCTGAGAAACCAAAAAGGAATACTCTGACCTGAAACGGACCTCTTGTTGAATTTCAGTTTGAATTCATGGCCAAGCGAGGCCAACTTCGGACAAGCGCTCTATTTTGCCACAACGGGTTCAGGGTTCTCCCGTGCTGCTGCTTGGCTGTGCCAGAAAACTTTGTTAAACCTTGTCGAACAAAGTGCCTTCAAATAGCATTTTTGGAGCATAAAAAAGAGAACACTGTTACTTTTTACAACATGAAATTGATATATACATCTCTTATGGGTTGTGTTGATATGATCACCCTTCAGCGTCTCTTTCTAAACACTTGTATGTTCAATAATCAAATGTATATGCTTGTTAAAGGTAAAGATTTTATGAAAAGATAGGTATTAGTGGGATTTTTTTAAAGTAGACCTCTGTTTGTCATTTGAGCCTGATATGTCTTTTGGTTTAACTATATTTTTTGTTTATGTCCTCAATGGATGACCTTTCTAGCAATTCACTGCCACTCGTGGTATACTTCCTGATCTTACCATCAGTCCTGATTACTGTTTTTGACAGTGTTGCCATGGAAACCCGACTTTTGAGAATGCGGGTTAAATGGCATTGGTGTGTGTGATTTCGCCTGTTAAATCTCTCCAGGTGTAGTCGTTTGCGCATGACGATGGCAAAGCAGAACCTGATGATGGTTCTGGACACATGGCTGAAGCTACCCCACCCCTGTGTGTGTGTGTGTGTGTGTGTGTGAGAGGCAGGTCACGGTAGATGGCAATGTCACGTCTTAGCGGGTTCGAGTTGTGGAGTCTACCAGAGGCTCGCGAGGAGTTGAGGGGCTACGGTTGGTCTGTGTTGGTTTCTGTTTTGATTAGTACTTCTCAGCCAGAGACTTTTTAAAATGGAAAAATTGTTTTTTTTGACAGCCTCCAAAGAATACTGTTAATTTGATTTGTTAAATTCTTAATTTAGGCTGCTGGAGGTATAGTGGACTTTGAATTATAAATGGAAAGTATAAATGGAAGTTTATTTTTTCCTTTACCATGGAAAAAATAGTAAATATTAGTATATTAGCACCCTAGTAATAGTTACTCCCCCTTGAGCGACAGAAACAAATGTTTTAAAAATGTATGTATGGGTACACACATATGCTAATGAGACAGCGAAGTAAAATGTGTTTGTGTAGACGTCTGGATGGATGAATGGTGGATACAAGATTCTTGTGTTTTAACCAAGTTCAAGTGTTTACCCTGTTCGGTAAATGACTGGATACAGGAGTGCAGTTTTGCATGGTCTCTTATCCCCATTTATGTTTTTCAGGAGCAAAACGACACTACAGTGATTGGCGTAATGCCAGCCTTTTTGTAGCACTACGTGCATGTCAAGCGTTTACATAAAAAAAGGCTAGGTTTTTCATCTGAGCAATGCCAGGCTACTCTTCATTCTCTTTTTTACAAAACGATATTACTGTGACGTTATCGGTGATTTATAAAACGGTGTTCTTGGATTCACTCAACTAGTCCTATTGGCCATGCAGAACAAGCCTCTCTTCTGTTTAGAACCGAGTGTGTTATCGTGGAATAAGAATCCGCATCCTGCAGTTCTAATCCGAAAGAGCTCCATTTGGCATAATTAACTTTGCTGTTAGATGGTGTAAAACATTTTGAAGTTAAACAATGCAAATAAAAGTATCTGTTTAGTAACCGGTGGTACAATACAGTGCTATCTTTGCACATGGCTACAGAACTAAATGGTGTTTGTCATTTAAGCGTGACTTTTTTTTCTTTAGTGTAATTGTCAGATTATATAGCGTCAGTTTACTGCCTGTTTATGTAGTGGTAGTACTAATCACTTTTTTCCAAAAGGTTTTTTTTTAGATGTCTCTAAATGCACACAAAATGAATTTATATTTAGCAATGATCTGTTTATTTTAAGATATATGTGCACGTATGTTAAAACTATTTCTATTGCATCATTTCTCTTTATAATACTTTTTAAATTGGCCTGGAATAAAGTATGTACTTTGTGGTAAAGTTTGTCAGCTCATTATTGCGCTACTAATCGGCCATAAATGTAAAATAAACTTGAATGTTTCTATTCTATGTCCTGTAGTATTTTAAACGACATGTGTCCAGTAACTGTACCTCCTTGATTTTTGAAGGGAAAAGAAAGGTTACTTAAGTCTTTCAAAAAGTGAACAGCACATGGCTCTGGACTGAGATGATTGAGGAGCTACACAGAAGCTGAGAACACAAAAGGTTTGTAATGCAGGTTGTCGAAGTGACCGGTAATCGTTTTTATTGCTGATACAGAGCTTAGTGGCTACCAATTAAGTGAAACGGACAAAATTCAATATCGATACAATTGGTCACAAAGCCATAAATAGTTTTTATAAATCATACTTTATTCCTGTACAAAGCCAAATTTACTGAGTTTTTAATGGGGGGGGGGGGAGAAAGAGAATCTGCCACCCTCCATTTGGTGCAAGGCTTATCCAATCGCATGCTCTCCTGTGTACAAACAAAACTTCTGGTCCAATGAGTATGCCGCACACCGGCCAGGCAGAAGGAATCGGTCTTAACTGTAAGCCAACTGTTTGTTTACTATAACTAAGCCAACATGCATTGTATTGAAGTTTTATTACACTGACACAGATAATCTCTGAAGCTATAAGTGTTGCCGAGGGCCACCTAAATTGGTGTGTAAAGTGGTTTGGATACTGGATATAATGGTGATTACTGGGGCAAAGGTTAGTTTGGTTTATCATTACTTTCCTTCAGACAGCAGTTGGCTTTGTGGTTAAGATACTCACCTTGTAACTGCCAGCCTTCAAGTTTAAACGGGCACAAACTCAAGTACCCTTGAGCAAGCCACCCGTTTTTGTTTCGGTGTTCAGCTACTCGAATAGTCAAATGTTAGGAGATTCCCCAAATGTCTGCTTTCCAAGTACCTTTTAAGTTTTTTTCCAGATGTTATATGCTGTTATGTACAAAGATATAGGTGAGAGAACCTCCAATCTATCCAATCGCCACCCCTCTTTCAACTCCAGTATACACAGCCCGACAGTCACCATTGATCCACGCTTCTGATGGCCGGTTTAGGGTTTGGTCTCGATCCGCGGGGAGGTGGGACAGCCTATCGACTTCACATGGATGCGTCGGCGATCAGCTGCCAGGGTTCTGCTCGCGGTGTACCACCTATATGCTCTACCACCTATGTGCTCTACCACTCACGTTTGAGATCCAGATTAGGTCATAATGGCTCTTTATGGGACTTTAGCTCAATTATAATGGGGGCGGCACAACGGCTCAGCTATGCCTCAAAGGGCCAGGGTCCGAATCCGTCTTATGTATGTATAGAGATGCTCCTACAGATAGTGAGCCTGACATTTGTTTTAAATCTGGAAAACACCAGGCAATATTGCTGAGTAATATGTGAAAATGTACCTACCATTTAGTACAGTAAATACAATAACTTTACCTATAATTTATGGTGATTCGACATTTTATATTCCAACCTGGCATGCCAATGCCACGGAACCTCTCAGATGTTGAGAGTCTGCTGCTCCTTTTAAATGATTAGAATTATTCCCAAGTAACCCTTTTAGTTTTGTAAAATCTTTAGAAGATGTAAAGGATCTAAAATGACACACTCCCTTACATAAAGCCGTTTAACCTGATGTGTAATGTAGAAGCAGCCATGGTGACGTCAGGCTGCCGATTCAGGAGTGATGACCCAGAATCTCGTCCAAGTTGATGTCTTTCATCCAGTCGTCATTGGCCGGGCCCGACTTGAGCAGAGATTCGATGAAGTCCGAGTCCGTGTTGATCCCGGGCATGATGCCGTCTCCCTCTGGGAGGAAGTCAAACATCAGCTGGCTGCCGTAGGGGCCTGGGTGACGGTCAGGGGTTGTACCGTGCATGGGCTGCCCTTGGCCCAAGGTGGTCAGCGCAGTCAGGGACAGAGCTGTCTCTTGACTGGATCTGGTTTCAGACCCCCAGGACACCGCTTGTTCATTTAAGGGCCGGCCAGCAGGGTACGGGCCGAAGTCTAGCGGGGCCGCGGGCCGAGAAAAGCGGTGGTCACCGAGGTCCACGTGCCGGCCCTGATTAAGTGGGGCATCGGGGAACCTCTGCGTACCTGCTGCAGGGAGCACAGGGGTGTTTTTGAGACCACGGCCCCGACCCCAGCCCGCCGGCGGCAGAACCTCGGCATTCGCCACCACACCATCTAGCCTTTGCTTGGCTGGCGCCGTCGTCCCTTCACTCACGCTCTGCGGGTATGGAGCCGGGCTCGACCCCAACGTGCCCTTCGGCTCGCTTAGCTCCTTCGGCTGGGGTCCGTTCTTGTTCTGACTGCCAGGCTGCTGGAAGCAGCTCAGAAACTTGTCGTCGGTGGGTGGAGTTGTAGCAGCAGCAGCAGCGGCGGCGGCAGGGGAGTTAAGACTTGCGTTTGGCTGAAGGCCTTCAGTGGCCTGAAGTCCACCCAGACTGGAACCGGTGCTCGTCAACTGCTGGGGAGAATTGGTGCCTGTCGAGGGACCACCTGCAAATACATAAATAAAACACGAACATGGAAGAAACTGCGTGTTAACAATCAGCCATGTAAAATGACAGCCAGTGTTGGGTTAGAGATGGAGACCTGTGTAGTTGTGGGGCTGTAGAACAGTCAGTTGCTTGTATTCTGGCGGTGGCCTCTGTAAAGACTGACTCCGCAGGTCTTGTCCTCTCATGTGGCTCTGAAACAAAAACAGTAAAGTGGTCACAGGTAGCCAAATTGTGGCCGTCTTTACTGGGCACAGGCAGAACACATTTACACAAAGGATCTGCCATTTAATGGATTTTAAAAAAATTTAAAAATTGCAATGTTTCCTTGCTGCTAGATAGACGAAAGATGGTATACATTAATCGAGTTTGCAGAAAGGGAAACGCACAGTAAAACATAAATAGCCAAATTCTCAGGAAGACAAAAATCTGACAACCTGAAAATGTTTTGTGGTGGGGGTGATCAAAAGCTCATCGATGGCTGTATTAATATAATACATTCATAATTAGAATTGAGCGCTGCTCTGATTAACGGGATGAAATCTTGCGTGGTACCACCCAGGACGTTAATCAAAGACAGTACCCCCCTATCTTTAAAAA
>JAOVYW010073725.1:0-12348 GCA_025775045.1 Hiodon tergisus
ATGAGTGGGGAAAAGGCAGTCCATTTTTAATACTGTAAAAGCCCCTCTAGATGATCAGGCCATGAGTGGGGAAAAGGGAGTCCTTTCTCCATCTGTTGACACGATACACACTTACAGCCTGTCCTCCCCGTGCTGAAGCTTCCCACGGCATTCCTCTCATTCATTGTACATGCCTTCTAATAACCTGTCAAACTCATGATGGATAATTCTGCGGCTCCTTGCAATTGGAAGCACAGCGATGTCCAGTAAGCTGTTGGCTTAAAAAAGAAAGAGTCAAAAAGACAAAAACAAGAGCTTACTCTAAAGATTTAACCACTTAATTACTATTTTATTCGGAATATTTTTTGTCTTAATTGTAATGCCACAAATATCTACCGTGTAACTATGTATAGAAATTAGGCTGTGGGTTGAAAATAAACAAAAATGATACTGTCCACTAGAGGGCGCCTTGTGGCTGAACCATGGCTATGTAAGAAAATAGGAAAGTCTTTCTAATTGCTTCTGAGCCATTCAGAGCTTACTGTGAAACCCACAGGTTTAAGGGAGTCGCACCATATTATAGTTTTTTGTGTGTGTTTGTAATTAAACTGGCTGTATTTGTTTATCCATTTTAATAGGGTGTCCTGTTAGTCTGGTTTTCAGGTATGTAATTGATGGGGGGGGGTTCAGAGGTGCTACATTTTTCTCGGTGATGCTCTCTCTGTTTACACAATATACCTCCGATCTCAGACTCCCACCACTTTTGGCTGAAAGGTTGCATTTGCGAAATGAAGCAAGCTGTAATTCTGTGAGGGACATAGATCTCAAATTATAGCATTTCCAAGTGTCTTATGTGCTCCAAAATGCCAAATTGATTCATATCTGAGGTCCTTTGTCTGAGAGGGTCGAGCTGGCCCTGACCAAGCGGGTTCAACGCGGGACGGCAAACGCAGAACACTACGATTTATGATTGATACAGTAATTGTAATGCGCAGGAATAACTACACAAAGTACAAATACGCAAAAGTTTTAATCTTTTGGGAGGACAAAAAAGGTAAAGCACAGCACTTCCATGTGTATAGAACAGAAACTGAAAGATGACACAGTAAGTAAATAGTTTCTATCTGCGGTAATGGATACAAGAGTTATTCCTGCCTTCTGGAAGAATAAGCATCGGCTCGGACTCGGCTTGGCTGTAGAGCATCTTTTTTCCCCCGTGGCTAACCTGATTAAAACCACAGTATTTATTTATCTATTTTACGACAAGACCACATTTTAAGCATATTTACATGTTTTTACATGTGGTGCAGGGGTGAGGTGGTGGGGGAGAGTAAAACTCAAACCCAGACAGAAAATGCCCTGATATATTATTCAAAAGGGATGGATAACAAAAATAACATGTGTTTATTTATCATGCGCTTCTAATTCCATCCCTGTCACAAAGGTTCCCAGAGCCAGGGTTTTCTCCTTTTACTTTTTCCAGGATTGTGGAATCGCGGCAGGACACCTCTTCTACAACACATGTTACTCCTCGCCTACTGGTGTGTTGTAAAATTGAAACTATTTGTTTCAGTTCTCCCCTGTGAGGGCGTCTGACAGTTGACGCTATGATCTACAGAGACCTGTGAAGTGAAGGATCACCCCTATAACAGTGTTCTCTCACTGTCGAACGTCTGACGTCCACCGGGACAGAGGCTGGGACCAAATCAAAGCTTTTACAACCCGCTAATCGCATTTAATAAAACTGGGGTTTTTTAAGTGTCTTATTTCTTATGCTTAAAAAAGAAAGTGCCATTAAATGCAATTTTATGAAATGCGATTAGCGGGTTGTGAAGGTTTTGGCTTGTTCCCAGCCATAGCTACAGGCTCTGGTGGGTTGCAAGTGAACAGTCTGCTGAAGTTGAAACATGGATTGTTGCAAAGGCCTTTAAATATGTCATACACAAATAACAACCACGGAGAGCATGCGTCACCGGTCGTTAGAATGCCACTCTGCAAGACTTTAAAACTGAGTCACGCCGATGGGCCACTGTTTCCACCCCTCTCTGGGCATTGTTCGCTACCCTCAATTATAAAAACAAACACTACATCTACATCTGATCCCTCTTGGATTTCCGTGGTTGTTCTTAAACGTTTCCTTTTAATACTTTTTTTTTCCATAAAATATTTTATTGCAGTCTTATGTTGACAAGATATAATCTGGAATGGGACCACAAACCTTCTTTCTGCTCTTATGTTCCGTAATGATTTCTTCTCTAAATCTTCCAATCCCGTTTCATAGACTTCTGGTTGGGAATTTTTGTCAAAATCTTGTCGGAACTCAGTCAATAACATCGGGCACGCTGCTAAAAGACTACTTTTTTTCGGTCCAATATTACAGAATGGGCGGGATGCAAAATTGGTACTTTTTTCTTTTCTTTCAACGAGTGCAATACAATGATGAGTTGCAATTGAACTCTTTGCCGATTGTTTACATGTAGGAATAATCACTTCCAAATGTGTAGACATTTTTCGGATTCTAAAGGCGCCATGCGCACAGAGGGCTAAGCCACTACACATGTGGTGGTGTATACATATATGCGCTATTTTTGCCTCTTGTAGTCGTACTGCAACGTTTATTTCTCCGTTAGTTGTTCCACATAAATACATCTGAGATTGACAGGAAATTGACTTCCCGTTTCTCGACAACTTTGTCTTCGGTATGCTGCGCTCCGTACTTGCCCAATATCAATTTTTTTAAATTTCATTTAGACGGAATGGAATTCAATTACCTGCTTCACTGAAAGAATTAACTTATCTGCTTCACACAGACTCGTAAGCGCTGAGTCTGTCACACAATTGTGTGCCGTGGTCTTCGGCTAGTTCGCTATTCTTAGAGTGGGTAAGGACTGGATGTTACGTCTTTAGACTCACAGTCCAGACGTTATCTCTACATTGTGCCTCGTGTCTGTCTTTGCAGAAAGACTCTTTACACTACTAATTATTACCAAGCAAGAGACTGGAAGTCGAAGTACAACTATTTAATCGTATCACGTAGTGCATCATCAAGTTTCATTAGATTTTCAGTATGTGCCTAACCGTAAATTTGATGTTTGCTAGCAGACGTGTTGACCTCTCTATAAACTGACATGCATCACTTTGTGAAGATTAAATGGCATTAAAACTAGCGCAGGAGTTTCTGCCCCGTGAGCGGCTTGGACGAGGAAGTTGTCCGCTGCAGCGGATTCCCAGAACACACGAGCTGAACATCGCAGGAAGGTACCAGTCCCGACAACGTTGAACGTGTCCCACCGGTGGCCTCCACAAGGTCACCTGACTTAGCTCAAGTCTGCCTGTAGTCCTGTCTGCAGTGGAAACTTTACTGGCGGACTGTGCCCCAGAGGCCATGAGAAAACAATGGAAGTTTGTGCAGGTAGGGGAAGTGTATTGTTTCTGCTCTCCCGCAATGCGCCGTTTTTTCAGGAGTTGCATCCTTCACGCCGATGGAAACGTCCTTTCTCCGTGTTTATATAAACGTTTATTTAGTCAACGTAAATGGGGAAAGTCTTGTCCGTCAGCACCGGGCAAAAATATTATCAACAAGTGGTGTGTAAGGAGGTGTTAGTTTTCAAACTCCAGTTTGAGTTTTTCCTCACAAGCAATACAATGGCTGGCCCAACGGGACAAAGAGATGCTGAGGCCGTTTTAGTGCGATTCTGAATTCCAACCGTCATCATTTCTGGCATGTGACTAGCCTCTGTCAGGTGGAAATTTGGCAGTGTAAGAATTATAATACACCTCGCGAAGAGCACTGCAATAGTTTGACTTGATACCGCAATTAAATCCACAAATGTTTCCTTACTGCAACATTCTTTTTTGGTGTTTTGGATTGAGTTTCTCTTATTCTGGCCACATGCCAAGAATTGTGGGGGGAAATTCTTTCCTTTCTAAGGTCAAGTACTTAAAAATTAATTTGGATATCATGCAGGGTTTAGAGTGGACAAGCACAGTTTATGCCCTAAAAAAACTGGTAGATTTGGTTGGTTGCATGACGTATTGGTCCTTGATTAGACTTTGTGTGTCTTTGTACTTTAAACGGCCTGGAAATGGATCGGGGGGTTCAGCAGTCGTGCCATCCTGTAATTTTCTCCTGCCTGATGGTGGTGGCCAAGCAGGGCTGGGCTTGGTTAGTGCAGGAAGACCTTCTGGGAAAACCTGTGTTATTGCTTTTATATTGGAAGGCCAGTAGAGGGCAGTCTACCCTCTGCACCCAGCAGAAAACCAATGGCTCGGCACTGCGACGAGGGGCCCAAGCAGGGGGCCAGTCCTTTCCCAAGCAGTCGGATGCAGCTCCACGGTCAGTCCCCCTTTGTTACCCCTCAGCTCAGTTACCCATGTTTTCCTAGGTGCTTTGCCATGTGACCGGGTCGTGACACCTAAGTGTATCTGAGCCTTCTCAACGTGGCCTTCGGCGGCGTCAGATCGCGGTTCTCCTGAACTTACAGCCCCTGTTCTGGGGGAACGGCAGGCTGTGCTGTATGTGACTCCCCCATCAGTCACATGGTCACCCCTTTTTTTGCTTCGCGCCCTCGGCCCATGACTCCTGTCCAGTTAAAAAAAACAAAAAAATATTAGGGCTCTGGCTTTCCCAGGCGATACGAAGGCGACCGTTTTGGGCGGGCACAGCTTGTTCCCTTGCTTCAACACACGCCGTCATGGTAAAGCGGCCAACGGTTCCAACCCCCACCCTCATGTTGCCCTGCTCCTGCCTCCCGAGCTGGGATTGCTGCAGTTGACCTCTGGATCCTGCTGGAATGCACCAGGGGGGTCACCGATGGTGCGAGGCCTTGACTGTATGTGAGAAAAGCCCCGTGCGTATGTGAGAAGCCTGGAAAATGTCTTCTCACGGGCCGTCAACTCTGGCAGCTGTTTCTTTTTCGCCCCCCGAGCTCTGCCATTGGCTCCTTTTCCGCTGGGCGTGGCGAGCGCGGTGAGAAAGGAAGTGCAGTTATCATGACTGCAGGACCGGGGGGGTCTTGCCTTAATATCCTCAAATTAAGTTTTGTAGTTCCAGGGGGCTTTCCATGCCGAATCCGTTTGTCGTGCCGCTAGTATTCATATATGTCTTCAGCTAAGCTAAGCACCTGATTAAGCGCCTGATTCCTCTACAGGTGTCTGCGAGGCTCTCCAATGAGCTGCTTATATTGCATTTTTAGCTTTTTAAATACATGTATTTAACAACAATTTTGTTGTCGTGGCGAGCATACTGACTGTGTTTGACTTTCAAGCCAGGGATGATCCTGGGTATTTTTCCAAGGACCAGTAAGATACCGGTATTTGAAGGCAGTGACTTTTATTACAGGGTTGTGCTGAACCCAAGAGCCGTATGTGCGTACACTCCAGCTGGCTCAGTTTCTTTCAGCATTCACCTTTTTGACCTGTGGACCAATTTTCCCTGCAGTGAAAACAAATATAATTACCTAACTATTTCAGGCTTTGAATAACCTTTACTAATTTGTGCATTAGTCCAATTAATTTACTGCAGGAAAGCTAAACAGATTTTAATTTCATTTTGTACATTTTTTTGAATGGACAGGGTACAAAATAATCAACCCGTTATTAGATTTAGATGTCATAAATAAATCTCGATTTCTTTGGAATATATTTAGAACCGCCAAATGTCACAATTTCAGCTAATCTGTACGGTTGCAGTCAGAACACAAATGACAATTTACTTTCAGCCAAGCCATTCCACTGCACTAATACTCGACGGGGTTAAGTTAATATTCTGTTTCATTTAAAATGCCTTTACAATGTGTACAATCAAAACCAAGATAATAACATTAGGTAATGTCACAAAATATTCATAATTTACATCTTCAGCACATAAAAAATAAACATCCGGTGCTCAGAGTGCATTTCCTATACAAAACATACACATTTACAGCAAAAAAAGTTATTCACTTAGTCACTTTTGCCAACAAGTCTGTGCACAGAATTACAACGTAAAAACGTAGTCAAAACAAAGCGGTCTGCAGGCAGTCAGATTTAATGCTCGTACATCAGCAGTTATTCTTCAAAAACCAGAAACCAGGTACGGCTATGAAGCACGTTGAGTGGTGCACCAGTGTCAAGGCGACAAAGCGTCTCACGCGTTCTCCACCAAAGAGGCATAAGTCTATATTTTAAAATAAAATATATTATATTTATATAAAAGGGACATTGTGCTGTAGATTATGCCAAACTATTTTTTCCTACCCCAGAGGCAGTGTTCGTATGTAGCTGTCAGATGTACGGGGAGAGGCACTTTCTGTCGTCCTGTTCTTTGATTGTTCCAGCGTCTGTTTGTTTTCAGCAATCTGTGCTCTTCCTTGCTCTCAGTCCCACTAAGCCACACTCCCGTCTCGTGCAGGTGGTACTTAACCTTCAGTACTTGTAACCGAGAGGCCACCTGTAGCTCGCAAGCAGATGTGATTTTTTATTTTATTTTTCTAAACAACGTATTTAAGTTTGATTCCGGTGAAATGAAAGTACCTGGAGGTGTGGTGTGAGGTATGGAAAGTGTATCCTGAATGTCTTGCAGACCACAGGAAATGTGTCTAGCCCTGATGGCCCGGTAAATTGCTTTGGATAAAGTTTTATGCCAAATATAGTAGAAAATATCCCCCATAAATCATCATTGCACTTTGCACAAAATTGTTATGACACTGTTGATTTATGGAAATAAAAAAACAGGGGAATAAAATCTGTCTTCCAGAACTATTGCACTGGAATCTCCTTTTAGAGTTACACAATGGAAGAAGCATCTGGATCTGAACACTGTTAAACTTGACCTGTAATTTATTGTCTTGTGAGCAGTTTTATAGGATTGGTATAAAGGTGTTTTCAGCTTGAAAATGATCTGGTGGTGGAATCACGCAGTCGAAAAAGAACAGGAAGCAGAACTATTAAAGAACTTCGTGTGCGAATAGTAATTCAGGATTAGTAGACTGGATTACGTAACCGGGCCTGTCACTTTGTGGTCCAAACGCGAAAATTTGCTTGTACAGGACAAGCCAGAATTATACCCTGAAATAAAACACCCTGACTGGAATTACAAACGACTGTACTCTCACAAAACGTATCAAAGCGGATCAAAACGTCTCTCTATACCATGACCATAGGATAAAACTAAGACAATCGATAGCTGTAACTACTGGCCTTTTCGTTTAACAATTTTGAGAATAAAAAATTATATCATAAGGTTTATTTTGAGAATTACTTTATAGTACAGTTCTGGTTGCTTTTAAATTTCGTCAAAACCTTTCAGCTACGCATTTTCAGAAGAATTGCAAAAGGTATAACGATTGTCTCGATTAAGTAGAATTTCAACTTAATCCAGACGAAAAACGAATTAAACAGGGAGTATGAGACGGTGCATAAAGCCGTTTTGGTTGTGCTTATACAGATTTCTTGCCAGTAGATCAAATTATTTATTTAAATGACTGTTGTACTTCCGCTTCTATTATTCTATAACATGCTTTGAATGTCTTGATCTTCCAATTCGTTATTTTCAGTGAACTATTAATGGAAACCAAATAGATTATCGATTTTAATATATCCTGGTATGGACCTCGGCGAAATCAGTTTTAACCAAGACCGGTAAATTCTCATTTCGGTCGATTTCTAATGTCAATAAATAAATACATATCGAGAATGAATAATTTAGTACTCCAGTGGAATTGATCTGCGGGATTTGGGGGAATGTTCCAAGTCTTTCCAGGTGCCTGAACTGCAGGCTGGGCTCCGAGTGGGAATTCTAGTTAACAGCGTAGTTCTTCGGAGGCTGCTATCCGAATCCTCCTTTTTAAACTTGTGCTGTATGTCGTGGCAACACGGAAAGCAGTGCGCGAAGTCTTGCAAGAGGTGGCCGCTGAAGATCATGTAAATCCACGGGTTACAACAGCTGTTTAGGCTCGCTAGTAGCGCCGAAAGTGTGACTGCGGTGTTCTCAGAATCTGGAATGAGGAGGAGGGGGGGGGATATGAGTTAAGTCCTGGAGAGGCCGCCAGTTTTATTACGTCTGCTTCATGTATCGCTTTATGTAAGGAATTCTGCATTCATTCGACGCACATGCTGCATCTATATACGGCTTCCGAGTTTCAGGGCTGACACCAAAAAAAAACCCTCAAATATTCAATTAACCATTAATGGTCTTTAAATGGTCTGGAATTAACCGCATTTCACGAGATAGTTTTGTAATAGGCTATACGTTTCAAATGCTGTATACATGCAAAGTATGTGTAAAATGTGGCCAAAAAATACAATTATTCGTTTATTTTAATTGTTTTTTTTTAATCAAAGAAAATGTTATAGATGTAGGTGTTTTAAGTTTGACAAGTTGGTGAATATGCTATAATTAAAACGATTTGCTTATGTTCTATCCTCGACAATGGACCCTCGATATATGAAGTGCATAACGTAAATTACAGATTACAGATACGTCGACTAGCTCGTTAATTACACACATTTAAATTTCTTGAAAATTTTACGTGAAACCCAGTTTTACAACTTTGAATACATACCGTCCCATACGAAGTTCTCATCCCAGACCGACCACATCTGGACGATGAAAAAGGGTGCCCAGCAAACGACGTAAGCCAGGACAATGACGAGAGTCATTTTCACGGTTCTCAGCTTGGCCCTTGATATAGTTGTAACACTGCTGACGGAGGACTTTCCGATGAGGCCGTTTTTGGAAATGTTTTCTGACCTGCCGTTTTTGGTTTTGCACTTGATGTTCTTCCAGATGCTGTGGCAGATGAACCCGTAGCAGATTACAAGGATGGCCACCGGGATAAGAAAGATACCGACGGTTATCCAGGTGATGTAGGCTTTAACACCCCAGGGCTCTATGAAATGTCCCCAGCAGTCGTATACGTCGGACCCGTTCTTGATCTCGCTCAGTGAGAAAATGAAGTACTGTGGCGTACTGAGCAACAGGCTGCATATCCACGTGCTGGTAATCATGATGTAGGACCTCTTGGTGGGCTGCTGAAGGGTCTTCAAGGGATGGCAGATCGCGATGTAACGGTCCAAAGTCATCATGACCATCATGTAGGTGGACGCGAACATGCCCAGAACCTGCACGTGCTTGACGATCCTGCACAGAAAATCGGGTCCGTAAAAGCGGAACGTGATTTCCCAACAGAGCTGCGGTAGCACCTGGAAAAACGCCACCACCAAATCCGCGAGACTTAGATGCTTGATAAAAAGGTGCATCCGAGACATTTTTTTCTTTGTATTGTACATTGCCAACAAAACACTGATGTTGCCAATGACCGCCACCACAAACGAGACGCCCAGGACTGTGATCTCTATTTTTGCGATTTCTTCGTTCCTTCCAAACGGGTCGCTCTCGTTGCCCGAGAGAGTGGCATTTCCAGGGTTTCCCATAGTTGGATCTTGCGAGGGGTTAAGACCTAACGACCGATTGTCGCCCGTCAAATTGACAATAGCAGAGTATAAGATCAAGTTGACGGGAAAGAGCATAGCAGAGACCCTCCGCTGCGCGCGCTTTGCTCGGCTGCGGAGACTGTGGCTCAATTAGAGTTGAGCGGATTCCCCTTCCAGTTCTCGTGCTGCGCGACGTAACTGCGCGAGCAAACTCATCACAGGGATCACCATTTGCTTTGTGAGTCCGTGTGGTTTTAAAATACGAAACACAACTCGATAACCACCAGCAATGCGGCCGTAGCCACGCCCACTTTGTCCACGCCCGAAGTCGTATCTTGCATAACTGAAAAGAACCCCGTCCAGAGCTCCTCTAAAAATAAGTACAATAACACTTATATTTCCACTAAAAATATAGACATTGCCATTCGTTAGTATGCGTACCACGTTTCGTTTACTTGATTCAATAAATATATTAATTTTCTATTGGGATTATTTTTGTCTGAAAATATGCGCACAAACATTTTGTCTGCAATTACGCACAAAATGTTTTAATGTAGCCCACAGCCGTGGAGCCACGTCAAGCCCGCAAGCAAGTTGGAGCTAGTTATATATATTTATTATTAATTTGCCAAATCAAGGCATGGGTTCTAATGCTGAAAAACAATCGGAATTCTGTCGTATTATTACAAAGGCACTTTTTATTTCGATAATATTTATTTACACATTTATAAGTTTATGTTTTGGCAAATTTTCCTGTAGGCTTACTTGTTTTTCGACAAGTAACAGGGGTAAATCATTCGGGATTTCATTCTTTATAAGGACGCGATTACCAAACACCCTGAATTATGGTATAGATAATCGCCATAAACCGTATATTTATTATTTTTATAAATATAAATGTGTATATATTTGGTTGAATTTACTCATTGTGATTAACTACAGGTCAAGCTCTTATTAGTCATTACGTTTTTCATTGTCATCGCTCGTGTTTATTCGACTTCCTCCGAGAAGTCTTCTCCCACGTACCATGCGTTTTTAATTGAAACTGTGGGCGATAACAACAAATGTCCTACCCTCGGGAAGTCTTAAACAGGAGAACTACAGGAAACCCATTTGCATTAGTCGGGCAGAGATGGCTGAGAGTGAAACAAATACAATTTTGAGAAACGAATTACCTTCATTACTGATACTAAATAGCGAACTATCTATTAGCACTAAGACGTTGTATTATATGGTAATCAAGCCAAATTATATCCATAAAACTCCGACCTTCTAGCGTATGAATTTATTTTTCATTGTAAACAGGTACCTCAATATTAAAATTCACTGTAATAAGTTGTCCGGTTTTAATGTTCTATAAAAAGTGTGCGCGCTTTCTAAAACGCAGTACGGGACAAACGTATAGTCGTCTTTATAGGCGATTATTTGATTAGAATTCACGACTGTAGCGGCACATTCCTATCGCACTAAGATGCGTTGACCCTTTACTTACGTTTAAGGACCTCTACAACTGGAAAGCAGACCCGTAACCCCCGAGTCAGAGGTCTGAGGTTAGGCTTACTCACGCGGTGCTCACAGGAATATGATCTGAAAAAATATGAACACGTTTCCCCAGAGTGAAACACGGGGAATGGCGCGGTCGTGCGTGCGAGCCAAGATATAAAACGTGTCACCGGGTTTAAATCTCACCTTTCCTAAATTTGTCTCTACGTCAACACAAGAGACTATAACCCAAAAACGGTTAATTTCCAAAATCATGTTTACTAAAACATATACAATATCAAATTTGTGCGGTGGTTTATTTGTCTATAAAAATACCTTCAAATTACATGCAGATACAGCTCGACGCTGTCACTGAAAGCAGACTGGTTATTATTTGAATTAAACCAAGGTAATTGTTAATGTCAGAGAGTGTAGAGAATGCACCCTCTTCTGACAGTAACACAGGTGGATAAGCAATGATACTTGAAAAGGGTCGACATCAATATGTGAACGTGCGCATGTTCTAAAACCTAGCCTGCACTGAAAATGACCGCTTGGAAGATTATTAGCATTACGGGCACATGTGTTTGGCAGTGCACACCATGGTCAGTCCAATAGACAATTCACTCATCACGCTTTTAAAAGCTAGATCCAGTTTCAGTTCTGTCCATGGAACAACAATCTGACCGCAGTCTTTTAAGAAATGTGTATTTAACAGTCTATTATTTAAGACATATTTTGTTGAGTGTGTGAAGCGTGTGGGTGTGTGTGGAGAGAAATTTTAGTTTCAGTCCAACCACATTTAATTCCTGCAACAAAAACAAAAACGTCAATCAGGAAAAACACCTTGTGCTCCAAAAGGAAACATTGCATTGTCAATGGCTTAGGAACTGAACATTTCCCTGACAGCCAAAATCGCTGAGCCTTGTCTTTTATTAAGTAAAATTACTATGTTTGGAATAACACTGTCTGAACTATTAAATCTGTTGTAGGCATACACTGCTGTGGAAATGTGCAAAAACTGCCACTCGAGGTTGATCTCTGTGTGTGTGTGTGTGTGTGTGTGTGTGTGTATATGTGTGCGCGTGTAGCTATATTTTAAAATCAACAAAATTTGGTTAAGCTTGTAACAATTTGTATGCTGGGGCAGCAGATGGCAGATGCAGTATTCAAAAGTCTGAGATGAGAGGCATAAATGTTGGAAAGACACTCAAAACACCATCTCGCCATCAGTGTTTAATAATATTCGGAATACAATCTTATGTTGTAATTAAATGACTGCAAACTTTGATGACGGCAAACTTTGATCTTAGACCTTAGAGGATTTCAGTAGACACATAGCCATAGAGCCAAGACTTCAGTAGGCACATAGCCATAGAGCCAAGACTTCAGTAGGCACATAGCCATAGAGCCAAGACTTCAGTAGACACATAGCCATAGTACTGAGACTTCAGTAGACACATAGCCATAGTA
>JAOVYW010073726.1:0-19517 GCA_025775045.1 Hiodon tergisus
AAAAGTAACTTAAAATCAGCCCGTTGCCTTATTGGCAGCCAATGCAATGAAGCCAACACTGGGGTGATGTGATCATATTTCTTACGTCTAGTAAGGATCAATTTACTAAATCATTACTAGATCATTACTAAAACTGTCACATCAGTGAATTTACTTGGTTTTTGGTGGACATGCTTTAACATTGATTTAGAGGGTGAGTGTGATGGCAAAATTGGCCCTGTGGGTCAATCTGCCTCCTGTGTTCAGATGGACTGGCGTCCTGTTCTGGGTGTCGCTAGTCAAGCCCTGTGTCTGCTGGATTTGATTTCTGTGCACCACAACCCTGAATCAGAAGAACGGCTACAGAAAATAAATGGTAGTTTATTTCATAATTTTTATAATACAACAATTATTTTAGATAAATACAAAAAGGAGCGGGAAAGACTTCAAGATGCCAACCAGTGTTTGCGCTGTTCCATTGATATTACTACAATTTGTACATTTAAAGAGCGTAATCTTTGTATGTTGAAATTGTAAATTAAATTTCAATCTAACTAGTTAATTTAGATTGCATCATTAAAGATTTCCCATTATTTTGCCAAATAATAATGGTGAACCTCGAAGATATTGTTTTGCATCTATTTGTGGGGAAATATGAGGACCAGCTACAAGGATGTTTTAACATTAACTTTTGCAAATAGTCATTGAGCTAAACGTGATCTACAATGCAATGATATAGCCTACACCTTTGGTGCACTGATTTAAATTAATTTAAGCCATTATTCTAGTGTCGCTAAAATTATATTTTGTATGTTTTCTTCGACGTGATGGAATGGTCACTACTCCTAGTATAGAAATGTTGCTTTTTATCTTTACTGTACAGATTAAATCAAAGTTACGATTGGACGTTCGTGTCAGTGTATGAATACGATACTGACTCCTACACCAGTGCACTTTTTTGGCTTTGATTATTTTTACGCCAATGCTTAACCTAGAGCTCAATGAGACCGTCACACGCTTCTGTCCAATCAGATTGTGTATAATTCTAAACGCCCTACCGTGGAGATATCGCGTTACTACGATGTACTTCTGTTTTTCACGCGAAAGAAACGGAAGAATATCCCAGAAACAGGAGAGGAGGAAGTGGCTAACATTTGGTGAGCTTCTCTGAAATTGGGAGAACATCCAATTCAAAAAATGACAAGTGGGTATCGCATGTTTATATTGTGTATTTAAATAAATTGATATGACTGCTTCCATTTTGCGATAAGCTAAATGAGACTCATTGACATTGTGGGCTATCCTGTACACAAGTTAAATCAGCTAGCTAGTTAGAAGGCCAGACGAGAATTACGTACTATATTTTGGATAATTTTTAATAGTATATGTCTTGCAATTTAATTTCGTGAGCTAACTGATTTATATATTACTTTTAACGAGTTAAGTTAACCAAAGTTAATGAATCGGTGGCTAGCTACATGAGCGATCTTAGCAAAGTTACGGAACTACGGCGTTATGGCTCTTGTTTTGATATTCCTAGTTGGACGTTTAGTATATACATGGCATGCAAAACGTACCGTTTTCTTTATAATGTTAAGTTATATATGTCATAGATTAGGGAGTCGACATTCCACATATATTATTGTAGTCTACTCGAATTACATTGACGTTACGCAACTTCAGTTATTTTCTTTTTCTTTGTTGTCATTTACGACACACGGCTGAGTGTTACATGTATTCTGTACACCATGTTTTTTTTTTATCGGTCATTAAAAGGAATTTAGAAAGTGTCTTTTTCGTGTGCTTGCAAATAGCAGATGCATACCTTAATTAGAGCGCCCCCTTGCCACGTAGCTGAATGTTAGTATCAACAAAAGTAGCGCGAAGCCAGTCAGGGCACAAGGTGTGTCAATTTATGCATGGGAAACATGCACAGTTAAACAACAATACACTGGCCGTACATACAAACTTTACAAGTTAAAAATATTTACTAGGCTTTTCTTGGTAACCGATTATAGGGGGAAATCAACGTGAACTTGCCCGTCTCAAAAATGCCAAGAAGGCAACTGACCAAGGCAAGGGAAAGAGAAACGATGACGGTCTATCTGCAGCTGCAAGGAAACAAAGGTAAATTAAACGGCATGGAATTTCCTTGTAGTAATAACTGATTAAATTATCAACATATAATGAACAACATGTTTCATTAATCAACGTCAAAAGTAGTACTTATTTGCTTCCTTAAAGGAACAAATAATGTTTAGCAAAAATAAGTAGGCAGGGCATTTTATATGTATATTTGTGACTTTATTAAGCCATGGGTCTGTGCATGTATTTTTCCCATCAGGGATGCAGAGATTATGCAGCAGAAGCAGAAAAAAGCTACCGAGAAGGGGAGCGATAAGCAAAAATAAGATGCTGACAAGTTTCACATGAGAAATCTTCAATCCAAGATATTATTCTTAATGTTATGAGAATGAATCTTTTTGACCAGGTTCCAGAACAGAAATTGCATTTGTATCTCTCCCATGGTGGATTATGTGGTTTGTTGGTTTTGGAAGACAGTTGTCTTATTTGTAAGTATAGTGAGCATGGTTTTGAAAACCTTAGATTGTATGCTTACCACTCAGATTGCGTACAGATTTCCCTCCTGATCAGTAGTTAATGTATAAAGCAAAACGGATGGATTACCTGGCTTGGATCTACGTAAATCTTGTATTTTTTCAATCTTGTATTTTGTGTATCTCAGACTTGAAATAACATGTAATAAAATGTACCTTTTTAGTTCATGGTTGGTTGTAGGTTTAATATTGAGAGAACTATAATTAAGTTAAGTAATGGTGAATAGAGAAATCACATACTCAATTGTAGAAAACTACTTTGAGTTAACTTTAACTAAACCAATAACCAGAGGTTTATTCAATTTGGTTCTTGACAATAAATGATTTAAGTATTTTAGTACTATAATGTGCTAAACTTTTAACTTTAACATTTTAATCTTCAAATTTATGTCATTTAATTAATAGGGTAGATAATTCAAGAACTGCATGGTTCATTTAAACCTTTATTGAAAAGTGACAGCACACGCACATTAAAAATAAATTATTTAAAATGCTCTCAGGTGGGGTTTTACTATCACACGGGAAACATTTACACTTCGGCGTTACGTGCTGTTAGAAACAAATGATCGCAAAGCTAAGTAAATTATCTGGACATGAGGGTGATCTATTTGTGTAATCGCATTGACGGCACTTTACAGCTGATACTGAGCTTCTCATCTGTGGCTCCAAACTCATGATTTGGCCTTCTTTTTCAGTTCCCTTTATAGGGCAAAACGAGAACCCAAATTACCTTCTAGTGCCCGACTGAAATCTAGCAGTTACTTTGAAATGCCATTGGGGAAAATAACTGGTTTACCTTGCGAGATGTAGGACTGCTTCTGTAATGTTTGTTCCTTCTTTGGCACTCGTCTCACAGAACAAGGCTCTGTATGCCTGCAGTTTAAAATATATTTAAACTGCAAATACACACAAACACATTGCTGATCATGTGTAAGGTATAGATTCCCACCATAGCCAATTGCTCCCCGTGAGCAGCACTGACACAACTGCCCTCAGGATGTTCTGGCCGCAGGTCTGCCTTGTTTCCAATGACGCACATGGAGATTAGCTTGTCGGTGGACTCCTGAAGAAAACAATGATATTGATATTCAATATTTTACAGTGTTAGACTAATCTCACTGACATTTTGGCCATCGGAATGCTCAGCGAGCGCTTCAAAATAAGGATTGTAATCATCATAATTTACCTTGCAACCTAAAAACATGAAATCCAATGCAAAGTTTCTGGTGCCTTTACACTAAGCTCTTGCACAATTTGTTGTGGTACGCTGGTTCCAGGAGTGAAAATGGAATGCCAGTTTATATTATAATATAATTATTATTATTATTCCTTATATTAGGAATGTAAAAATATATATATATATATATATATTAACCAACTTCAAAATACCAAAACACCCTTTTGGGTACAGCTATATACAGCTCACTTTTCAGTGGAAATAAAATAAAACAATGCAAACATAGTCCTTTTTCCAGTCCTCCCTAAAGCACAGCCTCTTTGGGTTTAAAACAACCCTTGTCAGCTCTCCTGTCTCTCAGTCTTTAATTTGGTCTCAGTAACCAAACCACACTTTGGTTTGTCAGTTTGAGCATGTCTAGGGAGTGTTCAAAGGCTGCACGCCACAGTGATCATCAGTTCCTTGGAGCCAAATGTGTTGATGACCAAAAAGAGTGCAAACACGAGTACCAGAATCTGAGCCATCCACTCCGTAATGCTGCGGAAGCTGCTCTCAGAGGTGATGTCATACAACAGCAGCACTCCATCGGCCTTGCAGAAGTACGAGCGAGTGATGCTACGGAACCTGCCGAGGGAGCAGAGATGGGCGGTTCGCTCTCAAAACAAAAGCGCTGACCAAGATAAAACGAGGTCGAGCCAAGTGTACCTCTCGTGCCCAGCCGTGTCCCAGATCTGCAGACCGGTCTTTTCTCCATCAACCAGCATCATCTTCATATGCAAGTCTACTCCTACATTATCAGAATTTTTTATTCTGTTCACTTTTACACACTGATGATTATTTTAACAATGGTGACTCACCCAGTGTTGGTGACTTACCCAGCGTTGTTTGAATGTCCCCTCTGAACTCATTCATGCCGAGTCTCAGTAAGACACTGGACTTGCCTGATCCTGCATCTCCAGCCAGAACTAGTCTATATACTGGCACCGGTGCTTCAGAATCAAGCCCATCTGCATCTTCCTGCTGTCATCACAGAAACACCCTTATTTACCTGTAATCTGGGAGGACTATAATCCCTTTACTGCCTGGCTCTGTAAATCCCACTCAATATTTGCAGAACTTCAAAGCACAAAATGATCATGTCTCCAAATGAGATAAGGAGGACAAACCATAAGGATGACTCAACATCCAGTGAATGCTTGTTTGCATGGCCTGGTCAATGTCTGGTTTTCTACCTGCAAGGGGAATGCTGGAAGTAGCCTTCGGGTGGACGGTGTAATGGAGCCACGTCTGCCTGCAGCCTCAGAAACCGTCCCACCTGAGTTTAAACAAGGCGTCTGAAAAATGTAATGTCCGGAGAACATTATTAATTACACAGTCTTAAAAAGGGCTGTGCAAAAATCAGACCAAATATTACCGCTGCACTTACGTCAACATCTGCAGACACAGAGAAGCGGCTGTACCACACTCTGTCCAACAGGTCTTGGCTGTCATCACTGTCATCACTGTCATACTCACTGCTCGAGGCGGTCACTTCACCCACTCTGTCCAGGAGCTTCTCAGACAAGCTGGCCACACGGGAGGATATGATTTTCCTCATTAGGAAAACTTCAGACAAAAAGCACAGCTAGCCATACATTCAGTGAGATCAAAGCATGTGGCTTTGAATAAAAGTAAATATGTTCCTGTAATAGGATCAATGTTATACATATCGCTTTATACCTGTAGTGAGTCCCTTTGCATTGTGGAATGGGCTTCAACTTCTGTAGAATTTCCCTTCATGGTTGGAGACAGAGACGGTAATGGAACAAACTTTCCCTTCGTACAAGGTGTTATCCTACATTAACACAGGCAGCTCACACACAAAAATTTTGAAATGGAACTGTTCTATGATTTGTAGTCTCATAAGCTTCCAAAAACCTTGTTCTTCTAGAAACCTCTATAGGTCACTTAGTGAACCAGCTACAGATCATACAGCAGTATGACTGACATCTGATCAGCAGCTTTTTCCAAGCCATTCTCCTTTTCTTTTTTTAAAGAGGAGCACCAGCATCTTTTCTGATTGGTTCTTTAAGGGATCCTTATTTACATTATTTAACATGTTATAAGTTCCGATAGTGCAGAGTTCCAGTAATAATATGAATGCTGGTATATTCTCACCTCTCATGTTGTAGCCTCTGGTCTACAGCTTCCTTTTTCAGCTTTTCAAGCTCCACTTGCAAGACATAAATGCTCATCTTTGCTTTCATTAGAGAACTTTGCAGAAGCTTGTTTTCCTGAATAAAAGTAGTGAGATGTGCAACTGGACTAGCACTTACAAAATCCAGTTGGAGGCGATGAGAAGATATACAAGCTGAGCATATTTGCCATTTATCCTTAACATACCTGCGTGACCTTATGGATTTGGGTTTCCAGTAAGTACATTTCCATTCCAGAGGGATTGTTCCACAATTCCTCTTGATACTAAAACAATTTCAGTGAATTCAATCTTTTTGGAAACCTCTGAAACACATTTAGCAACATTGTTGTTTAAATGCATTGGTGCTCATCGGGTGAATATAAGAAACTTGCACACAACCCTGATGGGTGAGTAATTTGTCTGTTGACTTGAAGGGAAAAAACTTGAAAAATGTGCGATCTTTGATAGTGCTGACAGGAAGATAAGCTTTGCATGTCCCATCAGCACCTCTGGAAATCCTTTGCCAAGGGGAAATGTGTTCAAGCAAGCAGCACGCCACATAGATTGGTGTGTGTAGGATGTAGTGCCTTTATTTCCTAATAATGCAAAATATATCATTTTGAGTAACATACAATGCTTGCATTTAAAATGAAATACTAATGATAAGACTGAACGCATTTGAAAAGGTTAAATGTAAGAAAATCCTGCAAAGTAAATAAATGTACTTAAGTATTTAGCCTGCCAAGTCAGGGCAGCGGTTACCACTGTGCGTCGTTGTGGATAGTTTTCTTCTTGCATTCTACAGCAGGACGCTGCCGTTTATTTACCCATTTCTCTTGGCAAAATTGCTCCAGTACTGGCAAGTTTGTAGGGGATCAGTGTACATCAGTTTTCTAGTCTCATCATAAAATTGTCTGATCCGTGTCAGAACACTGGGCCACTCAAAGAAGTCACTCTCTTGTTTATCCAATCCTTTCGGTTTGGGTCTTTCTGAAATTTCTTGCACCTTGGTCCTGACAAACTTTTAAAGGCACTGCTATAGGAAATCACGACACAATGCTGCTGCAAACATGATTCAGAGTCGTCATTTGATTCATATACTCTGTTGAGCTTCTATCAGATCTAACCATTTTACCAGTTAGTTTTGTCTGAACAAAAAAAACAACCACGTCTGCAGCAGCAGAATCCATGTGCAATATTGTAAACTCCATATAAGACTTAAGCTTTCTGTAGGGACTGGGATATTGTTGATACATGAACACTGACTACCATCTCAGATACAGAAATTCCCTGGTTGTTTAGTTTGAAAGTGCAATCTGATAGAAAGTACTGAGTGATGTGATGCATACAACACTTCCCAAGGCAGTTCAAGGGATAAAGAGAAACTTTTACATTTCTCGTAACCTTCAAATCTGCACCACTCTATTTCTGAACCATTTTAAAGACAGAGGCTGCCTCACCAGTTAGCCTATATTGGGCACTCGCTACACCACAAGAATTCAGGCAAAGAACTGACTGCTATGTATATATATATACACTTTTTTTTTAAACGACATTTCGTTCCATAAATGAGTGAGTAAACTATCAAAACGGTGTCTTTAGAGTCCTGCAGAAACAGTCCTCAGCTCAACACGCATTCAGTGTCTGGACTAACTTCAGGAATGGAACGTGCACACTGACTTTTTCCCAATGGACCAATTGCTTTTGAGTGCACGAGTGAACTTTATTTTAGCTATGCTTCTAAAACTCCCAGCACACCCTCGGCCTCTCACCTCTCTCGTCCTCTCCGCTCCGAGGGAGAGCTGCTGCTGCTGTATGTCCTCTGCCAACTCAGTTAAATGGCAAATGGGTACAGCCTCCATACTGTCAGCATATAAAAGCATAGACTATTTTAGTTGCATCAAAGACCAGATGAATGTAGTTCATCCTCTTTCCACCAATTAGTTTAACCGTGCCCGTTTGTTTTACTGTTGGATAAATTTGATCACAAAAAAAGTCAAATAAAATAACTTGTAGCAAGGACTCTTGAATGTAGTACTTGGAAATTGGTATGGATTGCTTTCACTGGGTGAATGTGACTTGCTAATAGCCTAGCTAGGGCTTAACCTAACCACCCAAACTATATAGCTATAAAGTTCCTTGCACAAAAGGGGGGGGGGGGGCTGCAGAGGGTCCTTATCTGACTTGTGGATAAGTGGTGGGGCCCATTTATCACCCATCTTCCATTCTAAGCTTAAAAATACTATCTCCGTTTTAAAACTTTGTCTACTACTAAACTGTCTTCATCAGTCGAGTCTCCATGTTTTCCCTTGATCACAATAAACCATTTAAACACATAAGTTCAACGTATCGATATAGAATGAAGTAGTAACTGAACTAAAAGGCCCCAAAAGATCCCAGACCGAAACTGTTAACCCGCAATGCGGTCAAACATCTGCATTAACATCGGGTAGCCTTACCTTGATACAATAAGTTCGCCACACTTCATGCCTTCCGATTCATTCAAATAACTTTGATTGGACTGATTTTGTCTAAACTCGGCCAAATTCAATGTGTCAATTAATTCGTTTAATTGCGGCGAGGATTTGCTGAAATAGTTGTACCCATCTTTATGCATATCGAGCTTGTCAAACAAACGCACGATCTCGGTTTTTGTAACATTATGGTCTCGGCAAAAACCTGCAAATTCGTCATACTTGATCCTACCCGATTTAATAACATCGCATGTCGTAAAAAGCTTTTGAAGACTAACGTTAATTGCGTCGATTTCAGTAGGTTCAGGGTTCATGCAAATAATACATTTGCTGTGGAGGATACAATATTTCTTACGAAGAGGTGTACAAAATAGTGTTATAAAATTTCGTAAAACGTAATAAGTTACAAAAAATGCTATAAACATGATAAAACAGCTGTGTATTTCAACTACTCTCTCCGCGATCGTTTTTTCACCTGGATAGGCCTACTGCGTCAAAAAGATTCAATTTACAAAAGAAAACGAATTAAAATAGTCGCTAATAAATATCGACTTTGTTTTAAAAGACGCATGCTAACCGCTTTGCAACCATTCTTCCACCTCACGCAACCTTTTCCCCAAAGTAACCACGTTGCACTGTATCTAGTTTCATGGCAAGGAGGCGTGTCCACAAAGCTGCCCGTGCACTTGTTATAATTGAGAAAACGGTTATATTTGTCTGGTGGATTCGTTATAGGCTATGCGGTCAGTGTACATTCATTCTTTTAGTTTAAGAATTACCAGTCAAAAAACTAATTCTTAGAATATGTTTTAGGAACGAAAAATATTGTGAGAAAAATATCCGAGTAAAAAAAAAAACATTTTCCTGGTTTAATCGGTAAATCTTTACTACGGAGTAAGGTGACGCACTTCTGTACGTCTTTCCGGATAAGAGCGTCTGCGTAATAACTGAAATGTAAATGTAAGGAAACATTTACAAGTGGAGGTCATTGTTCTAGTAATGGTAACTGCAGGAAAAGACTGGACGCTACTGAGTGGACAGATATCACCTGATCCAATCCTGGGTCCCGTTGAGCCAGGGCTACAGCAGTCAGGATGTGGCATAACAGCATAACAGTACATGGACCCATACTGCCTGGGGTCATCAATATAGGCTGGTGGTGGTAGTGCCATTGGGCAGGAAACAAATAGGGTATGACAGAACTTTAAAATGGGTTACTTTAACATATTTTTCCCATTTCTAATAAATTCAGTTAATAATTGTGTATTGTTCTTGCCTTTAACTGAATTAAGCCAGAAAAAGCTAAAATATGTATTTATTATTCCCTCATTTATTTGAGTGTGCAGAGTTACATCTTGAGGAAATACAAATTCATGCCATGCCTGGAATTATACCATGGTTTGCCTTTGCCTTTTAATGGGATTGTGAGGAAAGTCAAAGCTTTCTTTTTGCATTCTACAGCAGGATGCTGGCATTTATTTACCCATTTCTCTTGTCAACATTGCTCCAGTACTGGCAAGTTTGTAGGGGATCACTGTACATCAGTTTTCTAGTCTAATCTTAAAATTGTCTGATCCTTGTCAGAACAATGGATGTGCCATTCAAAGAAGTCACTCTCTTGTTTAACCAATCCTTTCGGTTTGGGTCTTTCTGAAATTTCTTGCACCTTGGTCCCAACAAACTTTTAAGGCACTGCTGTAGGAAATCACATGTCAAACAATAAAATAAACTGGATCTGTAGGAGTAAGCTAACCATTAATTCTTGAGGGATAACCGTAATACTGAAAACACCTAGTTGATAAAGATTGCAAAGTATTGTAAGAACACAATAAGAGACTAAAATATGGCAGTAGAAAATGGCAGATTTACTCTGGAATTAAGTAAAAAGAAAATCTGGCGGTAAATTCTTCTGAACATCACACAACATTACAGCCCTTAGGTGTCACCCAAGTTTCCTGGAGCTCTAGAAGAGGGATAAAATGTAGGCTTACAGGACTTACATCACTACTATACTATGCTACTGAAAAAGAATACACAGCAATAAAGTCTGTCATGTGCCCTTCAAGAACGCATTGGTGTAGAATTTCACTGACCTTGAAAAAAGTGACTGTGTCAAACATCTGTGTGATCTATTCTGAGTCTCTCACTGATAAGGAGACGAGGATACTTATCCTTGAGAAGCAACTGTTCGATATTTGAAAAAGGTACAGATGCATATCAACTTAATATAAGACAATGTATTATCTTTCAGTAACCATATGTTAATTTAATATTTATATAGAAGAGCTAAGAATACTAAAAAGCTAATAAAAAGTATGTTAGTGTAAACAATTACATAAATCTGGCAAAAAAAAATGGTCCTAAAGTTCATGATTGAAAACATGTATGCATTTTTTTATTTAAAAAATTAAAGTGCTTTTTTATGTACAGTATAATAAAAACAACAGTAACAATAGCAATATATAATACAAAAGATACAATTCACAACAATTGCTTTATACAACAATAGGTACATTTACAAAACACGTTGTTTTTACATGCAAACTGATAAAGAAACACGTTGCACTGTTACAAAGAGGAGTGCTTCTCTCATAGGCAGTCAAATGACTCGTGGCATCCCTGGGGCTCAGACTACAGTTCTGAGCCCCAGTACATTATTTCTCTGTGTCCAGCAGTAGAGGTCTGTGGTCAGGTAACTGTGATCCTGCCAGTAGTATAGCTTCTGATCTGCTGTCAGCTGTCATTTAAGTGTAAATAACCCCTTGGATATGATCAAAACTACTGTATGTACAGTAAAATAGACCTACTGCATAGCTCTACATTGTTCCTTTACGAATTATTGCCCAATATTCTCTTTTGAAAACAGTGTGATGAATGCAGTTTTAAAATCGTATTATTTGCTGTTACTTAGTGGCTACTTGGATTACAACTGCATTCATTTAGTCTCACCATCTCTTTATCATCTCAGTTCCTGAAACAGTAAGAAGCCAGTTCACTTGCAAGCAAAACATATATTTTATGTATCTATATATATATTTTTTTTTCTTTTCTTTCAGCAACTCACAAAACATGTTGTTCGTGCAATTGTGAGTGTAGGATATGTAATATTGTGCTCCAATGATGTTAACGCACAGAAAATTCTCTAGATCAAAATGTAGCAAATTGTCTGTAAAAATACACAATTGCATTCAGTATTATGTGTGTTTTATATTGTTCAGTTACAGTAATAGTACAGATGAAACACTACAGAGTACTATGCCATTATACAATTGAACTACTGTGCAGGTTAAAACCAAAATCTAAACTGTGTTGACCTATTATTGAGCATGCCCAATGAAGCCCTGTGGGCTACTCTGTTATAGCTAACATGCAGGTGAGGTTACTGCTTCCTGGTTCAGCATGTTATTTATTAATGATACAAATGTACTCTTTCCAGAAATGCAGCACTGATTAATGTCCTGAGGACATTTTAAAAGTGGTTCTTTTATCATATAACGGAACTTATTACAGAATTGACAACAAATACCTCGACTCAAATCTAAGGCTTATACAGTATTTTGTGCAAAACAAGGCATTCTGAAACAACAACTAAAGATGCAGTAAAATTCAGTTTCTTGCTCCACAACAATAACACACTTTGCACCAGGTCCCTCAAATACAATACAAATGTACATATATACACACACAGAAACTATGTTTGCAGTATGCTTTTTGCACAAATACTTTGTCAAATGAACTTATACAAATATTTATATGCAGAACAGTATTAAAGGAAAAAACACATTGCTTTACATAACAGCATATTTTGGAATACTTTCATCAATACATTTAACAATGCATATCTTGAAAGTTATCGATCTGTTACAGGGATAATAATTCTTCTTTGGAAAATAAGTTACATTTTTCTGGCCTCGGAACTGGTGAATATATTTAACTGGGCTTTTCCATTTTTATGGCAATGGCAGCAGTTTTTCTCCCTCGGTTGTAAAAAACTGATAATGCATCGCTGTCTGTCTTCTGCTACGCAATAGGTCTTGCTAGTTTCCACAGTTTCTCCTTTGTTGCACTCAACCAATCATTTCAGAATATGAACACAATCTGTCCCCTTCCATGGTTATAAAACTCTTAGTCTCATATAGATTGAATCCAAATTCTTGGGAAACTCATAATCAAGTAAAGAAAGATGAATAACTCTGGCTGCATAAAAGCTGAGCTCATTGTATTTTACTGATACTCAGGTAGTATACAACCACTTTGTTCCCTGCAATCCCAGAGGGGAGAAATATGTGGCAGATTTCACATTTTCCAAGTGGCTACATGATGCGCAAGACATATTTATTGAGTAGGATTGAAATGATCCATGTCTGATAACTCTGATAAAGCAATACGTGTTCATAAGAGACATCTGCTATGGTGACTGAGAGAAATTAGAGGACCACAAAATCAATTTTGAAAGACAAAACATGAATTGTTTTTGGCAAGCTGTACTATTGTTTTGGTTAGGTTATGGACACAGGAGATGATTGGGCTCATTACTGGCTGTGCTCGTCAGACTCTGACCAAACAAGGTCTGCTGTAGGCCATGGCTGCTCTGCCACTTTGTCTTGGAGACGTAGTCATTGCTACTGTTTCCCTATTGTATAAACTCAGGCCGCATTCAACTAGTCACATTCATGTCCAGGAGAAAGGCCAAACAATATCCAAGGAGGAACTTCCCTCAGTTCCCAATTACATACCAACGGCCCAAAGTAGATTGTATACAATATAATGTGTGCTTTACGTCCTGGAGATCAATACTGAAGAACACGATGAATGTCATTTGGAGAGCTGCATATACTCATTCACAGTGCCTGAATCTCACCATGAATGTAACTCTGGATTAAATGTGACATTATTTTCACCCCTTCACATTATGCGTTTTTGCATAGTATGCTTGTACTATAATGTTTTATTGGTAGGATCTAGATCCAGGTTCTGTCTGGAGCGCATATCCATACCCCCAATTAATTTTTCTTCTTTTTGAACCTTTGATATTAAATGTAAGTCTTTCCACCATGGACATTGTACTTCCGCTCAAAAGGGGGCTGTCAGTCTTCTTTAGGTTCCTACTTCAAGATCTAAGTCATGATCCCACCATTACTCTTCTTGGTCTTGTCTCACTGAGGCAAAGTTTCTGCAGACACAGAGTTGTTATACCGTAGCAGGGTGCTGTATAATTGCTGATATGCTTAGTATTCTCTTAAAGTTCTACAGTTTTTGGTTCTCCTTTGTCTCAGGTCAACCCAAGCTGGGGGTATAGATAGCAATGCAATGATGTTGTGATGGAAACACTGCAAGTCTTTAAAGCCGGAATGTATGACTCTTTCTTATTTTGTTATTGAAGGAAATCTGCACAGACTATTGGAACGGAAAGCATGGCCACAAGAGGACATCAAATATCCAAAACTGTCAATGGTTGTTTGGAACGCCAAAGTTAATTTATTAAATACCAGTGAGATTGCTTGGCCATTATTCCCTATTTGCTTGGAAACACATGATAGTAAAGTGGAGCTCCCTCCAGAGTAGGCAGTGACTTTGGAATCAAAAAGGAAATCTAACCACATCACGGGGCCAAGATAAAGTAAAAGGGGGTTCAAATGAGACTAAAGGAATAGTCCTCTGTGATGTGGTTGAGGCTCTTTCACGTTACCTCCCTTCTCTCATGTAACGCCATTTTCCATTACTCGTCATGATTGCCTTCAGTTGCCTCATGCTAGTGTCAATTCTGAAGCGTCCTCACACAATGGAGTCCTTGATCTCGGAACCGAGTCGCACTCGAGGCCGGGGGCAGGTGGGTGAAATCTCCACGTGACTTTCCTTAAAGTTAAGTGGCCGTTTCTCAGACTCGGAGAAGCTCCTGCTGTTGTCGGGGGATGACTCCAATGTGGGAGAGCTGCAGATGTAGTTGTCGTTGAGGGTCTGGTAGCCCCTGTGATCAGAGGCTGAGGTCGGAAGAGTGGTGCCGTTGAGGGGTAAACTCTCAGCAGGCTTGCCTACGATCCTGGGCTTCTTCTGCTGCATGTTGGGGCACTCTCCTTCCTTCAGCATGGACTTCATGCGGTCACGGTTTCTGTAGACCACAAACAAGGAGAACACCACCAGGGAGAAACCCAGGAGGACACACACTATGATTAGCTCATTCCAGTAGGTCCTGGTGTTTTGTGGAGTAGAGAGTGCCTCTCCGGGCAGGATGATGGTCTCCTTGTGGATCTGGGGGGTCCGGGAGTGGCCAGTCAGCGTTGTAGTCTCCAGCCCGCTCTCAGCTCTTACGCAGTAGTTAGCCAGCAGCTGCCGGAAGCCCTCCTCCACAGACCAGCACTCATAGGTCTCCTCTCTGTCAGCCTGGGCCACCACAACCAGGCCCCCGTCTGAACTGACATATATGAAATGGCTTGCACTCTCCCTGTACACCCAATTCCTCTCTGCAAGGTTTGATCGCAGTTTGCAAGGCAGGACACTGAAGGTGTTGACTGGTATAAAAATCACCTGACATGCAGACATACCTGTGAAAAAAAGGAAAAATACATATTAATTCGTAACAAGACTGCACATACTGTTACTGTGTAATAGTATAGAAGATTTACAGTCAATAACTGGGGTTTTTTGATAATGATGTGATATATTTTAAAAATTGTCACAAGGTTCAGTAACTTTAGGCAGACCACTTACGCTTGGGTGAGGATTTAGCTGAGCGGGGATTGGGTAGCATGCAGACAGATGTGTTTGCCTTCTCCACATCCTGTTGCCAGTGGCTGAAACAAATAACACATCAGAGACGAGTCTCCCATCAGGACACCAAATCTGCTCACCAAAAAAGAATTTCTCCAAAGCTTGCAAATAGGACACAAGAGGCAAAACATTCTGTTACAGAAACCAAATATTGAGAAATTATGTATAATTATATATTTTTTTCAGTTTGTACAGGAATAAGACAATGAGGCAATCAAATATAATTACCTAACACTCCCAGAAGCATATTATTCTACCCCATTTAACTCTCTCAGGCAGTAGTCATGGCTCATTGCAGGCTGGAGACACAAGGAAAGATCTATTGTACTGAGAGAGACTCACCTCTCTGGGGGAGCCTGCCTGACATCCAGACACCTCCTCCCTGCCCAAGCGCAGTAGGGATCTCTGGACAAAATGCACTCTCCACAGCTCTGGTAGTTACTGCAGTTCGCTATGGGGACCTCCACCAATCCAGTGTATGATGACACGTACAGGAGACCCTGAAGAAACACAAAAATGGGTTAATCTCACTTCACGAATCAATACACAGTCTACTTGGATGACTGTACTTCAAGGTAGACATATAATCCATGGGAGAATTGAATTCATGGCAATATTTTATAAAATAATTTTCATTTATATGAGCAAAGAACATTAAAGCTCACGTAACAATATTATAAGCAGGAACACTACTTAAGCAGGAATTCATGGAGTAAAAGTTGGATATCAAGAATAAAAGTTTTGATTATTTTACATTTTTACGTTTTAGCATTAGTCATTTTAGTCTTATCCAGAGAAACCTACAAAAGTGCTGTAGTTTAGGCGTTAAACTGCAATAAGAAACTGAGCTTCCTTGCCCTAATGACAGCTACTGTGAAAAGATATAGATATTTTCTTGTTTGAAGTGAGTTGTCTTTTTATCTCTAGAAATAGAGAGAAGGGAATCAATTCTCAAACAATAAAGCATACTTAAGTAATAACTGTTATGGCTTCGTACCTTCCCAGAATCTAATTCAATGTGTTGGACTGGCTGGGATTCAGCAAACAGGACAATCTCTTCAATTATATGCATCCCGTCCTTGGTTTTGACAGCTTTGTGCAATTTTCCATCATCTGGAGGAAACAGATCACAACATGTGTTAATTCAGTTTGACTGTAGTTCTTGTCACATTCCTGTATACTAAAGAGGAGTGCGTTTCAGATAAACTCACACACCTGTGCCAATGAAGAGAACATTGTAGGTCTTGGCCAGTGCTTGGACTCCATGCACAGCAATCTGAGTGTAGCTCACACTACGCTTTAGCAGGATGGGCGGGCTGCGGATCACGCTGTCCATCAGGAAGTGATCCTTCACAAAGTTCAGCACTTTGTCCGGCATCTGCAGCGAGGAACGGATGTTCATTTCTCTTGCGGCATTGGTAATACACTGTGGGAAGGAGAAAAGCTGCCTTTATCAAATTGCCAAGAGTCCAAAAGTCCAAAGACAGCACAAACGATAAAGCAATACATTCATCAAGTTTCCTGGGAAAAGCCTAGAGGTGTCATGAGGGGTTGATCAGCTGGGGTTCACACAGAAAAGAGGGCAGGAAATGACTTGACTGTGTGGGAAGGGCACAGAGGGCTGCTCACCGCTCCTGGCCTTGGCTCTGGGACCGGATGGTTGTAGGTGTACCACTGCTGTGTCTCTCGGTTCACCTCTCGATAGCGCCCATTGAAGGCTTCCTTCACCTGCTCCATGGTGAAGGTGCATACTGCCGAGCTGCCGGAGGCCCCTTTGTACCTGAAGGACACCGCATTTCACACACCCGTTGCTCTCAATGTGCCTTTAACACAGACGCAGAATTTCATACACACAGACACTTTGCACTCGATGTGCTCTCAACAGACGCACGGTGCATTCAGAGCTGATGCATTTTATCACAGGCTGACGCTGATGCCACCAGGCTACCTGAACACATTTAAAGTAAAAACCCACAGAATCCTCAGCATTTAATTCAGCATTTACACCCTGCATCAATCCATTTTCTACTGGACAACTCCCTGATGAATATTCATTTAAACTCTAATTGGCTTTGTGAATCTTTTCATGCCATTTACACGCAACATTTCACCTCAACATTCTACTTTTCATGAGTGTTTGCTGCCGCAACACTTCAAAAGAGTAGAGGAAGGCAGCTTGCCTGGAAATGTGTATGTAATGTCCTGATGTGAGCTGACAGTTAAAGGCTTGCCTTGCTGAACAAAATGTTTATGTTGCGAATGGTGAATGCGTGTTTTGTTTCTGGCACAAGTACGTCTTATAACAGCTATAGGTCAAGAGTGTGTTGAACATCTTAGAATTTTTATATAATTTGGGAAGAATGCATTAAGCCAAGGGACACCATAAGTAGAAGCATTTTTGCTAGTACTTATAAATCAGACATAAGGGAAGACCAGAGGGTTTTGCAGTCCGGACATAGTCTGCAACACATCATCCCAATACAGAGCCTGCTCCTTGCTTACCACTGAGAAGTGAAAACTCCATAGAACGTAGTGTTCCGCCAGTCTTCTTTGTCTGGCGTCAGCACAAACATATCCTGGATTATGTTGAAAGGGAAGCCATCATCAGGGAGCGCGCACAAGAGTTGGGCTTTTAGAAAGGTGGTCCATTTCTTTTGCAGCACCCTTTCCCCTCCAATGTCCCCCTGTGTGCAGAGCAAGAGATGGAATTCTTGTTACGCTAACAGGGAAGACTGAGCGAGAAACCTGCTGTACTCTCATAATCCTGAAGAGGGCTCTGTGGAGAAATTAGATATGAGGAAGGCAAAAACCTTTAAGGAGAACATGATTGCTCTGGAGAATTTTAGAGCTGTGGTGTTTGTTTAACTTTAACTCGCAATTTACACAGCACATACACTTCCCGTTAGTCTAGCTATGGAGTGGGTTAGGGGCAGGGTCGTAACAGAGGGGTACCAAGAAAAATACAACATGATTCTCCCACATCCATTTTGATGTAGATGGGCACTATTATTAATGCTGAATTTCCAACTCCAGTATGCTTTTAGTTCAAAATCTCCCATCTGTAAAGATCAATGCTGTCCATTCACTTGCTTTTAAACTGTCCCCTAGTGCAGCACTGAGTGGCCTGGCTGTTGCTGTGGCTGTTGAGCTGGAGGCTTCCCTGCCATCACTCTGCACATTGACAAGGCACACCTTACGTAACCTTGCCTAAAGTAAGCTGCATTCAATGGAACAGTATAGCGCTAGAAAACATAGGCCACCGAGAACAAATTGAGTTTCTTTGGGGGTGGCTGAATTTTACTAGATTGACAGCTGGAGCTGGACAGAAGAGAAAATATAAAATTGATTGTTTTCACATTCAGCTTTCCAGTTCCACGTTTTGTCCAAAAGAGGGTGCCATTCACTCCTCAAAAACAAATTAATCTTTTTCAGTTGTCAATTGGAGTTTGTTATCTAGACCCTGAAACAGATTAGTTAAATCTGAGGAGTACATTAATATCCCATTCAATGCTTTATGTACATTGAACTCCAAACCAATCTTAATTCCATTACATTCCTTGACATTATTTGCTAGCCATTCATTGAGGGTTTTTTGTTTGAGCAGAAAATTCAGAGAAGGATTACAACAGGATTAAACCGGATGAATGCAAAATAACTTGTAACTTAAAACTTGGTTTTACAGCTGAATTTCCTGAATTGAGAATAAACCAAATCCAAAAAAGCGGGGGGGGGGGGGGGAAGAAAAAGATTTGATGATGATTGGGAGATGAAAAAAACCCAAAATAGATGACAATGTTAAAGTAAAACAAAAGACACAATTCTAGGATGCGTTTGAACATTAGTGACATTAGTAGCATGAGGTGAATGAATCTGGTACATTGTACATTGTGTGTGAGGCAGAGCTGCGCTGCAGGGATGCTAACTGAACGGCTGCTCTTCCTCCTATATGTTCCACACACATTGGTCCCTCCTGTGATTGACATCTGAGTTGTTGACAGACACATGCCATAAGAAGGTTCTTGCAGACAACCTATATTTTGGCAAGTCAAAGTTGTTGCCATTGTTGGCACTTACTGCTACAGGCCTCTGTCACTACTACAGGCCAAGATAAACAAGGATAAAATCAGCAACTGATAATGAAGAATTTTTAACTACGCTGTTTGCTTAGTCTTCGCAGACTTAACAGAATCAGCACGTATCTTCAATACACGTCTCCCTCATACAACTCGCCTGCTCTGTGAAGTAGCACTGTAGTCAATGATTTCCATATATAGAGTTAAAAAGCAGACAGTGTCATGTAATGTGTCACTGCTCTGAGTGCCAAG
>JAOVYW010073727.1:0-19512 GCA_025775045.1 Hiodon tergisus
CAGCCCAGCCCACCCCACCCCACCCCACCCCACCCCACCCTCCCCAGCCAGGGCACATTCCTTCCCTCGCACCCAAACAAAGGGATGGGTCTCTGGTGAAGGTGACCTTTGTTCTGGATTGCTCAATCATGCAGGCGCCAGTGCCCAGTCAGACGCGCAGCCCACCCCCTACCCAGGGTTCATCAGCAGGAGGCCGGACCCACTCTGCAGCCAGGTGGACGGGCGCAGATGCTTCCACGAAATCCATTCCACATTGTCACGGCAACCCGCAAAACACATACAGCAGCATCAACACACACACACACACACACACTGTCGTTTATTTACAAAGACAGCTTATTATGTCAAATTCATCGGTTTCACAGGGGCCTGAAAAACACTGACTTAAGGAGATATGAATAACAGAGTAACTGAATTCATCATTAAATTATTTTCATAATTGAACTGCATTTACTTTTTGTGTGTATGTTTTAATGTCAATTTAATGTCATTTAATGCTCTGAGAGCCAGCTCTGAGTGAAAACAATGTTCTGACCTTCCCCTGACCCCCTTACAACAGACTCCTGTGCCAATTAAAACCTCTGAAATTAGGTTGAAACAACCGTGAGATATGTTCTAGCAACGTTGCGGCAACATTGTGCATAAGAACCTAGGTCCGCAACCTCAAAACCCGGGTTGAAAAGCTTGAGTGGGCAGCTCCAGCACAGATCCAATGCAGAGGACGTCTTCTGTGACACTGTCACAAGGAGAGCGCCTCGGTGCGAAGACAACGCAAAAACCAGGCTGCATTCATACACATCATCTAACGTATCAAATTTTAGACTTGGCCTGGGGGTTATCCTTTTGATTTATTTTTGGAAGCTGAGGCCGAACTAAGGCTGAATCACCGCTGTGCGAGGTGCCGATTTCTGAGCTCCTGGAACACAGAGCCAGTTTTGTGACGAATCATCCCTTCCTGGTGACACAGAACAGAATCCTCCACTTTTTACGCCCTCCCCATTAAATACGTTCCAGAAGAGCGCTTCTGGTTGTTCGTTTAGTTAGGCTTGGTGCTAACGAGTTGTTGTTTTTTTTCTTTGTTTCATCTCTTCAGTTTTTGTTCTTGGTGACAATAGGACGTTTATGAAGGATCAACCGTCTTAACTGAAGAAGAGCCCTTTCCAATTGAACGACCCTCGTAATGAACTTGCATAGTTAGAACTTACTCTACCAACCAGAGAGCAACGTGGTCCTTTGTGTGAACACATGGGAAATTAACCGTTAAAAGGCAACCCTATTGATACTCCAGCTGAATCTGCAACTGACGCAAATCGCCCTCGACAGATAGATGCCTCCGCATCACTGCCAGCAGTTATATTTATTAAAAATTTAATCTGGAAATGCATCGATAATAAATGACTTATTTCCAATTCATACTTTCAACCGGCTCCCAAGATATTATCCGGATGCCTGGCTAATTGTATATTTCCATTGGCCATGCAGGTTTTAAGTATTCCATCCGGTGTGTGAAGCCACGATATTAATTAAGGAAGAATGAGATGCCTGGCGTGTATGATTGAAATTGGGGTGAGAGAGCCAGACCCTCACACGATTCATCCCTTTGGCTTCATGAATGTACTTATTTATTAAACAGCTTCCAGAGGCCTGACCCAACAGCAGCCCCACACAGGTGCAGAACTCTAATTGGCTTTTATCGCCACTGCTGAAAAACAGTAATGAAACTTTAGCTCGTAGATAAACGCTGGCCGCAATTGGTTAGGATGAGTTAGTCGGCGTTACACTTCATGAAACACTCCACAGTAATTTCCCCCCAGTGAATAATGCAGACTTACCTAGGAGCGCCTTAAAAAGCTGACTGTCAAAGAGGTCTGAGATTCTCCCAACGCCAGTCTTCAACGACTGTTCCTCTGGCCCAGTGAGAACAGCATGATATTGTGTCAGCAGGCCCACCGCCCTGTCTGTGTCTGCGGAACAGAAAAGACTCACGGAATTATCCACCCACCTCCAACCAAACTCAAACAGGTATTTAACAGGCAGTGGTTTGTGTTGGGAGCGTTGAACCATAACCATTCCTAGGAAATATTTTTTGATTGATGATCACTGTGTTGAACAATTGTCAGACTCTAGACAGTGAAACAAGCGGAGAGACTGCATTGTGTCTCTTAAGTGCTTTATTCTCATTTGTGTATTAAAAAAAGACTATCTACTGCAGACTCAAAGAAGAGCTTCCGATGTTTTCTCCTGTTCTCTGTCAAAGCTCGTTTATTGCCACGAGTGTCAATATTTCCCAGACCAGTCCATTGTAACAAGGGCAGTGTCATTTGTAGGTTGTTACGTGGTGGGGACAATATCTCCGTTTACACAGGTGGGCGTTATTCTTTGAACAACGCGTGTGTCGCTCAAACGTGGCGAGCGTCAACCTCTGCTAGGTGTCTCTTTTAACTACGCCACGACCAGGGTAAAATAAGTATGTAAGAGCTTTCGCAATATAGTTTTTTTTCTTCTTCTATCAAATGAATTACCGAGACAAGAAGACAGGCCGATTTATTCTGAATGATGATACAATTTATAGACATGCTGGAAGTATTATTTTGAAACATACGTATATCCTGACTGATTTAAGAACACAAATTGTAATTTCTTTCCTCCATTTCCCAAGATTCCATTTATATGGGATAAAATGCATTCACGTGTGTGACCAGCTTATATAGCAGGCAGGCGTACATCCCATTAAGTCTGCCAAAGACATAAATCCAAGTAGGCTAAAATAACAATTTTAAGCACAGTGTGAAACGCAAACATTATAATTGCATTAAAACGGAAACAAATACTTACCATGCTTGTGTACCATTGTAGGCTATGTAAACACTGAATTTAAAAAAAGTTTAATCCACCGAGCCACACGTGAGTTGATGTGATTTTCTCACGGCCATGTAGATTAAAACAAAAAAATTTGTGAATAAAAAGCATGTTAAAAAGTCTCTCTTCTCTGACGTAGCAATATTATTCCTTTTAATTAGGATGCGGTCAAAAATTACTTGGGTTAAAAAAGCGAACTTTTGTCAACTTGACCCGCATTCTGTTTGGTTATTTAAGAAGCACGATAAATCCGAGTTCTCAGTAAACTAACTGTACAACCATACCCTGATAAATTGGGAAAATTAAGGTTGGACCATTTCATGTTTTACAAACTCGCCTTCAACTTCCATTGGCTAGTCTGCAAGAAATGTTTCTTTTACAGTGTAACATTGTTAACGCCTGCCACCTAGTGGAATATTTATATTCGTTTGGCAGTTTTATTTTACGTCTCACTACACACATAAATAAACACATTTTAAAAGCGGTTTAACAACTTTATAGAACGTATTACATAAATACAGGAAACATTGTTATAAACTCACAAATAAACATATCTACCATTTCTATCATGTTCGGTTCACCTCAAAACCAAGAGTAGGAAGACAGCTGTATTGTCAATAAAATAACATTATTCTTGAACATTACTGGATTCAATCAAAATAACAGAATGGTATGTTATACTGTAATCTGATAATAGTCAAGTATAGAAATCAACTGCGTTTAACCATTCACAACTTACTATTCATTAAGCTTCGAATATGCAAAATAAACAATCAAACGACACTACAGATGATTAGTTTTTCTAAAATATTTAATGAAGGGGCTGGATAAAAATATTTGTTTTCACAATTTGTTGAGATGACAAAAATAGCTAAACGTTGAACCCATTTATTGCATTATACGAAAGTAAACTTTTTTTTCTCGTAAAAAATATGAAGTATATTCAGTTCGAACTCCTTTTGTTTCTACTGTGCGGCGTGTGTGAGAAAGCGGATAACAATTACCAAAGCCTGGATAATGTACAAGAAACTGGCAAAATATATTTTCTATTAGCAAATAAACACTGACTTAAAAGACTCTCACGGTGCTAGCTTCGTCGCCTCTCCTTCCCACTGCCGAAATTACACTTCCTAATTAGCACCCCGACTACCAGCTTCAGGTGGGAACTAATTACACTAATCATCCAATCAGAACAGCGAAGCCTGACATGACATTTTCACACCTGACAAGTTCGTTATTTCAGTTTTACTACAGTGGTACAATTGCCATATTTAAGAGGATGTCTTTCAACGCATGTGAAGTAAACATTTCAGTTTCTGTTCTCCACAGCAATGCAGGATTGTAGGAGCCCAACCCGTCAGACAAAAGGAATATTACTATCAGGTAAAACAGAAACAGACCCAGCCATACACAGGGCTGGCCCAACAGTCCATGGACAGGTAGAAGTAAACATGAATGAACAAACTCCACTCAGACAGTGACCCAGGCCAGCTTCAAACCGAGGGCCGAAGCACTAATGCTAATCACTGAGCTACTGTGTTGCCTAGAAAACCTTCAAAAGATTTCTGATTACCTCTCTAAAGATACCTGTATTTAGAATCAGCTTTAAAATATTTTATAAAGCCAGGTACAACGTGAAGAGTGTCGAATACATATCAGGACAGCTTGCTTTGTTGTATTGCTGGTTCCCTTATCCGGTGTCACAGGTTAGAATTTTACACTCTACCCATTTACACTGCTGGAGACAGAAGAGACTTGAACCAGCAACCTTCTGGTTACGGCGCCAAGACTAATAGCTAGGCCAGACTGCTGCCACAAGGGTCATGAAATTAGTCTATACAATATATTAAACATGTTTAAGGTTTGATATGTAAATTTGAGATTACCATTTCATTGTTTTTATTTAAATTTTTATTGTTGACTATAATGATAACAAAATGTATAAGTAAGACTAGCCTGTTAGTGGGCTGAATGCAGAAATACATTTTAATTTCAGCAGAGATACTTCCCAAAGTCACTAAAAAGCAATTTAATTTATAAAGACACTGATTTTCATTTATGAAATAGACTTTTTGAGGTCACCAACCGGTACCATAGAGACCCGCGGGGGTATCTTCACCCATGTCAGAGGGATTAGTACAGGGAACTCTGGTGCAAAGTGTGCTGGTTCTCATGACCCCTTCACCGCCTGTTCTGCGTAATCCCTGAACACAGAACATGTACTCAGGTGCACCCGTTTGAAGAGCAATAATAGGCTTCTGCCAACACACTGTACGCTAATGTGCGTGATATACACAAAACCACAAGCATATCTTATTTTTCCTCAATTCCTTGCTCTTGTCTTTTGGGTGTTGTGCTTTCTGTCTTTTGTCCCTTTCTGTCACCATCATTAAACTGAGAAATAAAATTTTAATACTCAGTTAATTCAACATTTCTTTCTGCAAGAATAGTGATAGTATTTATTTAACAGCCCAAAGGAAAGAAAAAAACCACACTGTCATAATAATCTCCCTGACTAGTGGACATTTTTTTATACATTAATCTATAAAATGTAATATTATTTAGTTTTTTTATGTATGTCATACTATTTAAAAAGTGACTAACCATTTGCAATAGTTGTAATTGCTAAATAATAGATAAATAAATGTCTATTCTTTCACAGACTGAGGAATGCCAAAGCAAAACTGAAATTTCCCTTTACATCAGAAGCATTGTCATAATGAGGTTCTTTTAAAACTGCGTGACTGCCAGACACGTCTGAAGATCGACAGAAATGTCAAACATCCGCAGGATCTTGAGAGGGAAGGGTCGGATTGAAAGGAGGCATGCTAGTCTTATCTTTAACTGGGGTTAAATATCGCTAACTCACTTCCAATCCCTAAACTACAAAGGAACCAAGCCTACGGACTGTACAGACTGCAACTCTAATGGACGCACGGGTAAAACTCAAATTCAGTTCTGAGAAGAAACATTGTAGAAACATCTCTCTAAACATTTAATATACTATTACAGGACAGTGGCTTTTGCATGGAATTGTCTTATCCTTTAGTTTGTCACACACCAAAGCCATTTCAAATGGTTTTAAAATAGTTTCTCTTTAAAAAAAATATATACACATACTGCTTCCAAGACATTAATATATAATATTATATTACACTGATTAAAAACAACAACAAAAAACCAACAACAACCCTAATTATCAGAGATCCTTTTTTGTTTCGAACTGGATTTGGTGATGATCAGGAAATTCCTCATCCTCCGTTTTAAAATCTTTTTCTTTACATAGCAGTCATCAATACTTCATTCTCGCCGCTGATCTCCTGGCTGGCTCCCTGCAGAGGACAAGTGGTGGAGGTCAAACGGAAGTTTCCTTCAAATGTGGAACAAAAGCAATAAAATGACCTGAGATCAGAGACAAAACCTCACAATGCCAGTGTCAATGGAGACCTTTGGGGTTTTATTAATTACTGCAGGACTCATTCCACTGAGGTGTTTACATTTGGTTCCCCTTATTGGATGGCATTGCAACCAGATTATCGGTGCTCCTGGGACACCAAATACTTCACGTTTTAAAGGGGGGGGTGCAAGGCGACACCAGGCATCACCGACATCAGGTTAAGGGCGGTCAACCCCAGTCCTGGAGAGGAGCAGTGCCTGAAGGTTCCTTCCCTTCGGCCTGTCGATGCGCCTGCGCTGGACGTTACCTGGAAAACGTTGGTGCAGTGGAGAATGAGTTCCTGAGTCAAGCGGACCATGTCGGGGTTCATGGCCAGATCCTGGAACAGCGTGGGGACGAACACCACGGCCAGGTTATGGGCCGTCATCCTGTTGCTTTTGCTGAATATCTGGACCCTGGACAGAAAGAAGAAATCCAATGCATTTAGAAAGAGACACGCAACGCTGCCCGTTCATAAACAGCAACACTTAATCGTGCTGACATGAGTGACGCAAGCAATGATTAAAGGCACAGGAACACACAACGCAGTTCAGTCAGCTGCAGCATTTTAACATTTGTACCGATTTAACAAAAGATTATTAATCGTATTAGTCTATCGGCAACCAGAAAACATTAGATATGGAATCAGACCGCAAATAAGAATTTAAGCGCTTGCTGAAGCAATTCAAGCTAAGCACCAGCAGAGACCCAGAACCTTCCAACCACAGGTCTAGGATCTTAACCACTGCATCAGCTGCGAACAAATTTAGGGTTGCATGGATGTTACCAAAAGGTTGCAGCCATAAATCCCAAGAGGGTGCGACTTTTTGAACCCAGGTAGTTCATGGAATCACACTGTAAATAAGCAGCTCATGAACGGATGTAGCAACACAAGTCACATGCTTAAGGGCAAAACCTGTTCTTCAACATCTAATGTCTGTTGATCCATCATCATATGAAACCATATGAAAAAGGAACAAAGACCTGCTCCGTGCGTTTTCCTTTCTCTGAGTGAGCAGAACGGGTTTGGAGGCAATGCCGGATCCTTACGTGTAAAGATGTCCACAGAGGGCCGCCAGGGAGACCCTGTTATCGGGAGGCATCTTCTCCAGCAGTCTGCGGTAGGCCTCCAGCCTCTTGGTCTCATCTGCGTGAGCTGGAGAAAGAACGGACGGCGTCACAACTGGAACTGCATACACAGCGACTCAATCAACACTACACCAAACAAGCCACTGACAGAGACTCCTTTGTCCTCTTAGTGGCCTCCCTGAATTCAACAATGGGGATAGAGAGAGAGAGAGAGAGAGAGAGAGAGAGAGAGAGAGAGAGAGAGCGCTGAGGGGAGGCGAGCGGGGGGTGAAGCAATACCTGCTGCTTTCACCCACTCCTCGAAGTGCGTACTGGGAATCAGCTCCACTTTTTGCCGGACGAACTGTTTGAAGGCGCCGGCCGCCTCCAGCACGCCCATCTCATCAGGGTCCAGCTTGACCCCAGCGGGGGAGCTGATCAGGGCCTCCACCAGCTGGCTGATCTTTGTCGCCATGCCACAACGTCGGTAAATACCTTCCACTTTCAGACCTGAACGGGAAGGGACATTATTTTACAAAAAACCCCCATCCATTCATCCATCCAACCATCCATCTATTTTCTGAAAGCGCCCATCTAATTCAGGGAGGCAGGGCATCAGGGCGTGAAAGGAACATCAGGATGGGATGCTAGTTCATGACAGAACAGGGGATAGAGAAGGTAGCCCCCAAACCCAGTCTCCGATACACCTAACTAGCTAGTGGGAGGAAACCCACACGGACACCAGGAGAAAGACCTGACCTGAACTGATTTTAATGTGAGACATTGCCGAACCGCCCTTCACAAAACACAAAACCAATAAATATCCTGTTTCTCCCCTGTGTCTGCTTGAATGTGCTATGGCGCATTCCAACCCTGAATGGGAAACAGGAAATGAATGGATGACTGAGTGTATCAAACGAACTTAATGAAACAGGAAACAGAAAGGGGGTGTGGCTGTCTGTGACACGAGACCTACCGTACTGCGTGATGTGGGAGATGCACCTCTCCATGGCCGGAGGGACTTTGCCACAGGCGGACGCCGGCAGCTGGTACAGGGACCGGCGCTTCCCAACCTCAGCATTGGACAGGGCCAACTTCAGGAACGCATCCCAGCAAAGGCAGATCTGTTCCTGCTCAAACTGGATGGAGACGGTTCTGGTGTTGTGGCAAAAAAAGAAACCATTGTGCCAGATCAAAGTCATGAATCGGGTGAACCGCAAAGCGGGTTGGGTTCGGGTCAAAATGAACACGTTTCTGAGGAGCGAAAGAAAAATCTGGCAAAAAATTGAACAGGGCTTATGGGCTATAAAATCTATGACAACCTCAATTCAATAATATTTACAGATCCCTGCTGTAGGCGGAGTCCGAGAATCGTGATGGGGGGGGGGGGGCAGATTAATGAACTAATTATCCAATTATATCTGGATCAGCTGAAAAAGAGTAACTAGGAAAGCGGACCCGTTTAATTTAGCCATTCGAACTTCAGAGTGCTTCACTCCCGCTTTAGGTTTCACAAGGTCTCCGTGCTTTTGGTCTCCATTATCGACAATTACTTTTACGTAAATTATAATTACTTTACGTAGATTGTGAGTAGGCAGGGCCACACTATAAACCACACTATATTCATTACCACATTTTACCACATTGCCAACGATAAACCTCTTACTATTAAAACTGCTTAGGCACCGCTTAGGCATCAAACACTTTGTGCGTTTAGGACCAGATGGTGGGTTACCGGTCGCGTTTAAGCGGGTGGGGTCGCATTGCGGAAGGAAGTTGCGGGTTGAGGTTTCGATTGCGGTTCTGTTTTGTCTGGTTCTCTTAGCTGTTACAGTTGTTATGTGTCGGGGTAGTTAATCAACGTCACCATGTCAGGTCATCACGCGGTATATAAATTAAACCCTAAAAACTCACCAAATTTGAGTTGATGAAAAACATGGGCTTTGTACATGCATCTGCATTCTGGGGGTACAAACCTTGTTTCAGTGACCAATTCAATGGTTTTCTCGGAGGAATGTAAGTCTATAAAGGGAGATGAGGGGAAATAAACAGGGTTAGCAAAAAATACAAGGTAAACAGGTATGCTTTCGTATCGGAGCCGCTTGTTTCAGTCCTTGGACCCCCAGTCAGGTCTTCTCTCAGACAGTAGAACCTTTAAAGTCCACCAATGGCCTTCTCTTCAGCGGTAACCCGGGTTACCCTCCATCAATTAACACTAAAATAGGCTTATGAACATGGAGTAAACAAAGTCTGGGAGACCAATTTGAAATAATATGTAGCACATATACACAGCAGTAACCTGCTGTGGCATAAGTTAAGTTCAAACAAAAAGGTATAACAAAAGACAGGTCACCCACTGTAGCCAGTCTTCCCATTCAGGACCAGCAGGTCTTTTCCGCGCCTCTCGGTAGGGTAGACGAGGACCTGGTTGCGCCTGAGTGTCACCCAGACCTCGGCGTGCTGCAGGTCGCCCCCCTCCCGTAGCGAGACCCTGGAAACGGCGCATATGCCCTCCAGTTCCCCCTCCGGGATGGGCCCAGGTAGCACCACCTGGCGGAGGAATTGAATACACTCTCATCAGAAACGCCTCCGCCTCCATTGAACAAAAACAATAAAGAGGCGATTGTTTTAGGGTTATTTGCCGTGTAAAGTCTTTCCTCCACACGTAGTCACGTGTCCGCGACTTGCATTACCCCCTCAGTGTTTTCAGATTTAAAGGGAAGTAACTCCACCCGACGATACAGACCCGGAACATTCGGCGCGATTATTAACCACGATAATTATATTTCATTTTTATAAAACGGTACAGAGTCTACTGAACATATTATCGCCTTTTTTTTCCATCTTATCAAAATCTGAAACATGCCAACCGCCGATCTCGGCTGCCCTGCTTGTTTTTCTAGGCCCAGAACAAAAGAGAGCCCAGACCAGTTGTTTCTTTTCCTACATTTCACGGCTGAAATGTGGCTGCAGAATTTTTACGACCAAAAGGCATTTGACGGCCTATGTTTTATTCTATCGCATGGAAAATGCCTTTTGGCAATGAGGCATGAAAGGAGACTGTTTGGGTACCTTGAGAATGTGGGTCAGGTGAGTCAGGTAATCTGCCTCTGTGAATGCGGAGCACAGAAGCTTGTCCGTCAACGTCAGAACCTCAAATTCGAGGGTCGGTCTGTGGAACACATACAAAACGCATGTGTACACACACGACCACACGTGCACACACGCAAACGGACACGAGCGCATGTGCACACACAAACACACACAAACGCACACGAGGGGATGTGCACACACGCAAACGCACACACAAACGCACACGAGTGCATATGCACACACACACACACACACGCAAACATGTGCACACCCACAAACATACCAACGTACCCAAACACGCCCCCACACTGTGCCTCACACACACACACACAGGATCTGGGCCTCCTTACCCTCTAGAGCACTCAAAGATGGCAACCACTTCTCTGAGGTCCAGGACGTCGCAGGCGGCCGAGTCGTTCTCCAGGGAGAACAGGAACCGGTCCTCCTCCAACTTACCGTGTAGCTCCTCCTGTCCTGCTCCTCACAGACGGCCAGACAGACGGATGGACAGAAAACCACAGGCCTCAGTTTGTTAGTAAGGGTGAATGGCCTTCGTTTGCTATGCAAAGTCGCCTTGGCTAAAAGCGTCCGACAGCCAATAAAAAGGCATGATTCTGCCGAAGTACCGAGGGCAGCAGACGAACTGGACAGCGCAGGGTTTCTCAGCTTCGCATGATCGTTCGCAGGGACCTCTGCAAACAAGCAGAACGTGCCACTTTGTAACATGCAAAGGAGACCATCGTCACATGGGGGTGCTGCTTTGAGAAAAGTGTTGCCACGGTAAAACGAAACATAAAAACTGTAAAATTGTAAGCTGTTTAAGTTCTGGGTATCCGCACATTCGGATCAAGCAAATACTAGAGCACCATGTAAAAGTGTGCCGTTTAAGGTACATCTGCTACTCAACCGACGCATTGGTATGAACACTATAAAGCTGCCCTTGGAGCGGTTAAGGGAAGAGGCGTGGGTACCAATGAACTCATTATGTCTCAGGAGCTCCGTCTGCATGGCCTGTCCGGCCGACTCGGCCAAGGAGATGGGAGAGGGGCACTGGGCGTCTCCGGTGTGGCACAGGACCAGCGCTCCCGAACACAGCAGCGACATGGTCTCCGGGACGTCCGGGCCACACACCACTTCGCAAAGCCTCTGTGGGACGGAACGATAGACGGAGGGGGAGGCGGTCCAGCGCTGAGCGTTTCTCAAGCGGCAAAGGCAACACAACTTCAACGTGTGCTAAATCGAGGGGAGTTCTGGAGCCCACTCTGCAATCCACGCACATCGGCTCGGATCTTGTGGAATCTAAACTGTCACAGTAGTGAAGTATCCCTTGGATAAACAATTTCCAGCAAGTGACGTTACTGAGGCTAAACCGCTGTCTGGGAATGCAAGACGGAAGATATAGGCTGCTGGAAGCAGAATTCACACTGAATGACTTAAACAACAGTTCGTTCCTCATGGACTCTAATTCAATAGTGACAGAGAGCACAGGGGCCTTACCTTGTTGAGCAGTTTCTGGCTGGAGGCCAGCGGGTGTGTGCGCCTGTAGCGTCCCTCTATGTACTTTGCCCGGATGAACGCAGCGCGTTGGTTTGGGGGCGTGTCTGGTAAGATCTGCTCAGGGGCAGGCACGTTGTGGCCCCACACGTCGTTCGCCACAGTGTTCCCGTACAGGATGAACAGCTGCAGAGACAAGGCTGACCTGCTGAACATGTTCAACAACAGCAAGCAAAAATGATGTTTGTCCTTCAAGGTGGCGATGACATTGGGCCCAAAACAGAAGAGCCAAAAACATCCCTCTCCAACTAACCTGAATTAGAGGCTCCGTCCACACCTTACTGTCCAACTTGAGGCTGCGCACTTTGGACACGTTGATCCCCAGCGATCGATGCTGGCCTTAAGAAAAAGCAGGCCGAGATATGATCTCTCAACTCCGGGCAGCGCTCACACGCGCACAATGGCAACCGTCCCTGCCCTGTGCATCAGGGGTGGCCAGTCCTGGTCATAGTGGGCTGCAGTTTCCACAGGTTATGTTTGGATCAGAAATGATGGCACCCGGCGTTTCCAGGTATGGAAATCCGAAGGTCAACGGAGGGAAACCCACAGACCTGGCAACCCTAGGGAACCAGGACTGGCAACCCCAGCTTTACCTGATAAGCTACTCACGATGTTCCTGGCTTCTCATGATGTCTTTCCATTGTAGAAATACTATCATGCGGTCTTCTCTACAACCAAGTTCACTCAAGCCCAGGGAAGGCTACATTCTCCTGGAACCAAACCATTCCCCGTCTCATCTCACCTGCGCAGGCATCGCAGATCACCACCAGCAGGTTGACGGAGGCCCATTCGGGGGCCGCAGAGCCACAGTCGGCGCACACCTTGTTGCATGGGTTGGCCCAGAGGCGGTTTGCCACCTCGCTGCAGGACAGGGCACTGCGGATCACCTCTGTCAAGCGGTCCCGCCATGACGCCAGGTCCCGGGAGGTGTCCGCTGAAAAACTGGGGACGCGGAGTTGGGGGATCAACAACACTAAAAAGAGTCCTAAAAAGGCTGCACCGTTAACGGTAACGTTAACATGGCATGTAGCCATGAGGTACGCCCAGGCCACCCCCACGGCTAGGACATCATCGTGCACTTCTGATGACTGCAGTATACACAAGACACTTAATAGTAAGCGCGTTCTCTAGAAGAAAATGGTTACAATGAATAATCTGTGATTTTCTTAGGTTTAAAAGCTAGAAAGCGGTTTAATTTAGGTTTTCTTTAAAAAAAGGGTGTTTTACTTCAGTTGTGAATTATTCAGCCCAAGTTCTTTTTTGTTCAGAATGATAAATGGCTAATAAAAGACGGAAAAGAACCAACAGAGTCCTTGTCCGGTCACTCCGGAACCGGACACGCCCCAGCGTGCTTCGCTATTCTGTGTGGGCAGAGCACAATTCTGAATCGTAACTGGAAGTTATGGCTTAAGTGTTTGCATGGGACTGACTCTCAGCAGAGAGGTGGGTGTCTGGGGCGCAGAGTAAACATTTGGAAAGGTAGAGAGGGACTCACTTAAAGCTCTTGTAAGGCGTAACAACGCTGAAAGTGTGACGGCCCGTCTGCTTCACTGATGCCACATTCATGGACACATGGGTCATCCCCACTCCCAGACCAAAGTCCTGTCAGATGCACGTCAAATATCACAGCAATATAAACCGCACGCTTAACACAACAGCCTGTATATTAAAAACGGGCTGCTCTGCTCACTGCACATTAAGACTGAAAACAACAACAAAACGAGTCAGAACAACTGAGATTGTCAAATGAAAAGTGCTTCATAAATAAACTCTATTATTATGACTATGATTATTTATTTATGTTAGCGCTACACACTTGATTGGCCACTAGGTGTCCCTCTGACTGCCTTCCCCTTCTGTACCTCTTTGTTGCGGTAAATCCACAGGCTGTGCCGGCAGATGGCTGCGTACACCTTGCAGCGGGGGTCCTTCATGGTGAGGGGCCCATGATGATCAGGCGGGGGCGGAGGTTTGTGGCCCCGGGAGGCATGCAGTGAACTCATCCATCCTTCCCACACCGCTATCAAAGAGGAAGGGGGGGGGGGGACAGGACGGGACGCAAAAAGGCATTGGCTGGAGCCTGGTGTGACAGACTCTCAAACTGCCTCAGCGCTCTTCTTACCCTCGTTGTGCGCCATAAAGTCGATGTGCTTCTTTCCGAAGTAAACGGAGAAGCGGGCCCGGTCCTGTGTTTGGACGTTGGTGATGCTGGAAACGTGGAACACCACCTCTGGGAACTTGTCCTGAAGAACAAGAGGCCTCTGAATCGGAAAGCCAGGGAATTAACCAAACCGCGGGCCTCTGAATCGCAAAGCCAGCAAAAAAAAACAAACAAAAAAAAACTTATGAAGAGGAAAGGCCAAACTCACAGTACGCTTCTTCCAAAGGGACATCAACTGGCCATCCAGAGTGGCCCACAGCACGTGATGTCTATGGAAACACAAGCAACAGGAAATAAAAGGACACACAAGACGATGGCTTGCTGCTAAACGTTACGGACAGGCGCGTCGGAGCATCGTCGCGTTCGACTGCAGCGGTACCGCCGGGTCCGTCAGAGGGTCGTACCTCCGGCCCTGCCACACGTCGAGCCAGCTGGAGCGGGACACCGCACTCTCTTTGAAGGTCGCCTGAGTGCCCCCGTTACATTCCACCACAGCCGTCTTCTTCCTGCTGACTCTGATGGTGGCAGTGCTGCAGAGGGGACCAAAAAAACAAATCAACAACCATCTGAACTCCCTGCCTTTCACTCACAAACAATCACTGCAAAACAGAGCTACCTGTCAATGGTATACATCATGGTTTTCTGACATTATGGCGACACACCACAACATAGCCATTCAACTTCGCTAAACCCCATCTGCATTTAATATTCCCACTTCAAAAGGGGTTCACAAATGTAAACAGTACATCCTCAGAGGATTCAGCGCCGCGCTTCTCTCTGTGCGAAGGGCCTACCGAGGAGACTGCTTATTCAGCGGCTTGGCCTGAACACCTGTCTGCACCCCGTTTGGCTGAAGAGGCTGTTTGGCGCGGACAACACTGCCACTGCCATCAGAAACAGAACAGATGTGGTCGAAGGGTTAGGAAGTGAGAGGAACTTCTGGTGACACCTCCACACCTCCAGCCTCCCTCACCTCGAAAACAGAAACTGCATAGGAATAAAATCCCATAAATATGGAAAGACATCCAGCAACATTTCACATACTACATGTTGAAACAGGGATCCACTTTGCCTGTATTTAACCAATGCCACAGACACATCATACAGCCGTAATAAAATACAGACCAACTGTAGATTAAGACCGAATGAGGAAGAGAGAGGCAGCAACTGGACAAAACACTTTCACTTCAACAAATCAACAGCAGATTCTAAAACCAAGAAAACGAACCAAGGTTAAAACTAATGGACTATCTTGATTGCTTCCTTGGTCGCCTTTTTGTTTTAACTTATTCATTGCTTAGTTATTGAGCAGATGTCTTTATTCCTGGGGAAACCAGGAAGCCAGAGTCAGATCATCAAGTACTGTACTCACACGCCCGTGTTACCAGTCACCAGTTCCTGGGGGCCTTACCTGATCTCAGTCTTCACGGAGGTCTGATCTTCCGGCCTCCGGGCAGCGAGCGACAGAGGTGCCTCGTCTTCATTGTGTGAGGAGACATACACCAGGTCGATAAACGAATTGGCCAAGTCTAGTAAGAGGGAGTCCATGGACGTCTCAGTGCTTAGCAGAGGAGAGTCAGAGCCGTGTGATCTGCCATTGGCACGGGGTTCATCGACGGTTGGGTGCGCTTCATTCGCTGAGGTGAACAGTATTGGGGGGGGCGATGGGGTTAATCCAGGATTCACAGAGTCACTGTGGCTTTTGTCTGCACCAGGCAGGGTAGGATCTTCAAAGGCGCATTTCTGGCCCGCTTCATTCGCCAACACTCCGGTACCTTCTGATTGGCAGCCAAGGCTGTTCTGCCAATCATCACAGGGGTCATTTCCCGATACTCTCACAGAACCCGGCGTGCCAGGAACTCCTGTGGACCCAAACAGATGGCACACATTAAAAGGACTTGTACACATCCATTAGAATCCAATGGTAGTCATACTTTAATCATGAGCCCTTAAATTTTATTTAAGTTCAAAGTAAAGTAACCCTAGCAAAAGTATTCTAAGAAATCTCAGGTTGTAGACTTTCTGAAATAACTTCTCCGGTCAGTGAAGTGAGATCGCCAATCTCCGTTAACTTGAATAAAAATATGTAAATAAAATAAAAAAATATAAAAAAAAGTTCTCTACTTTATACACAACAGACAAAACGAAATTATATCAAATTACAATAATTACATAAATATACGTACAAACTTGTGTTGCTTTGTTTAAAACCATATTCTTGGTTTAACTATTTTTCTCAGGCTGTAAAACTTTCGCACACGCTTGTACAACTGCATGTTGAAATTAAGGTACAGTTACACGGGAAGGAATACATTTACCAGTATCGTTAGGGTCTTGCTGACTTGGGAGTTCTGTTTGATTCACAGTCACCCCTGAATCCGTCAAGTCCCTGAAAATTAGAAATCGTATATAATCACATAGGCGGACCCCGCAAGCTCCAGAAAACAGCGATCCTTTGACCAATTACTATATTCCAATAGAAAAACAGGCTCACCGCTCCAATGATAGTTGCTTTTTGGCAGCCGAAAGTCTGTGGCGAGTACGGGGTTTGGGTATAGGCGCAATTATCTCCTCGCGTGCCGGGACTGACATCTTGGAGAAACAGATCAACTGGAGGAAAAAGCGGAGGACGACAAACCATAAGTGGTAGTTATTTCTCTACGTGGCAGAGCGAAAGTAGTTCCCCGGCTGCCATCCCTGGAATAAAACAGGTTTGAACGTTGTCGCGGATATGGAAGAGAGGGACATTCATAAAATGCAGCGTATTGGTCACTAATGGTGTCTTAATTTATAACAATAAAATGCAAAAGGAAAATGTGTATATGTGAAGTGCACTAAGTTTAGCAACCAAAAGGGGGGGGGTTCGGGTGATTGTTTAAAAGCTTCAAAGCAGCGTAGCTCGTTTTATTGATCTTACGTTCAAAGGTTGAAGATCTACCCACTTTCCACTACCATGTTGATTTACGAAGTGACGCTAAAGAAATGCCAAAAAGCGTTTGTTTATCTTAGACGATAAATACCGGCATATTTGATAGTGTATTTTTAGCAGTATCACAATAAAAGGCACTGTATAAAGTGCAATTGACGCACGTCATGTCAGTTAACATATAACTCTGGGTGACACTAGAAGTAGCGACCATTTTTCTGGCGTACATCATAGCTTTTTATTTTTATTTTTAATAACCTTAAAAATGTACGTTTTTAATGTTAAAATATCATCAATTTGATGGTCCGCGCTCGCGCCCTGGCGAATGATAATGAAGTTTCTTCGCTTACCTTGCTACGACTCGCGAGACTTTTGGTGCTTCCTTGCGCTGTAATTTTATGTTGCTGAATACCAACTATTCAAGCAATCAAAGAGAAGCTTCTTAAGGTATTGTATCACCTGAACTACAGGTTTGGCTGCTTTAAACTGGGGCGAAGTTTACACTGCACGCCCTCGGAGTCACGCACATTGTGGAAGACCAAATGACAAAATTATTTCCTAAATAATATTAATGACTATTATAAAAATACATTTACATTCAAAACGTTTATTTTTGTTCAATTGTATCAATCCAAATCAGGAATAAAGTCGACATGTCGCGCAGTGTTTTATCGTCAAAATCCGGAAGTGAATATTTCTTATTCTTCAAGGAGCGATTCAAATCTAGTTAGTTGATCTATTTGAAGTATTTCGCCGGGTTACTTATTTTGTGGATTTAAGAGAATAGCCATATAAATATTTGAAGTTGTTCCTCAGATGCTTAAAATGTATTTATTGCATTGTTCACTTTTTCACAACAGTTAACACAGAACCTCAGCTCGTAATTCACTCTCTCGCTCTTCTTTTTTTTATTATTTGCAAAATACGCTTAACCTCTCAAAACACAATATAACTAGCGCATGGCGGTACGCTCATTGAATGCTTCCCCAGTTATCTGTTGGCACCCTGCATTCAGTGAGTCAAGCAATAACATTTCAGCATGCGGCCCATAATCAGATACTTGAGAAAGGTATATACACTCACAGGCCACCGGTTTGTTTGGTACAGCTCTTCAACTGCTCCTTGAGGCAAATATCTGATCAGCCAATCACGTGGCTGCAACTCAATGCATTTAGGCATGAAGGCATGATCAAGACGATCTGAAACCCCAACTGTTCAGGCTGGTGGTGGTGTAATAATAATGGTGTGGGGGATATTTTCTTGGCACACTTTGGGCCCCTTAGTACCAATTGAGCATCGTTTAGAGCCTACCTGAGTATTGTTGCTGACCATGTCCATCCCTTTATGACCACAGTGTACCCATCTTCTAATGGCTACTTCCAGCAGGATAACATCATCTCAAACTGGTTTCTTGACCATGACAATGAGTTCATTGTACTCAAATGGCCTCCACAGTCACCAGATCTCAATCCTATAGAGCACCTTCAGGATGTGGTGGAACAGGATATTCGCATCATTGATGTGCAGCCGACAAATCTGTAGCAACTGTGTGTTATCATGTCATTATGGACCAACATCTCTGAGGAATGTTTCCAGCACCTTGTTGGATCTATGCCACAAAGAATTAAGGCAGTTCTGAAAGCAAAAGAGGGTCCATCCTGGTACTAGCACGGTGTACCTAATAAAGTGGCCGGTGATTGTATTTATGTAGTATATGTATAGGATGTATATGACATTTATGGGATTTATTTTCATTTTAGACTCACAAGTTAATTTCCACCATATAACATACATTCAAGATCTCCCACAGCTTTTGAGGAAAAAATGCTATAATTTTCCATTATACCATTATATGGTGGTTTTATTATGGTTACTCATAATTGATAATCATGGTTGCTTAGAAACTTTGCATTACTTTTTTGTTCCAAGCATTTTCAAGTAAAGGATAAGAGGTGCCATGCAAACAATGCCAGCTGCCCTTATAAAGGTAATGCATAGTTGATTTCCTCTCAAAAGATAACTGACGACATATATGTTTACACTTTAAACAGTATCGCCCAAGAGAAGTGCTTCACAAAAACCAAGACACAATATGGGCCCTTAATAAGATGCCTAACCTGCTGGCAATATCACAGTACCAGCTCAGCAACAAGGCTGCTTTAAATTTCTGAGGTGACATCAGAAAGCAAATCAGTAGAACAAAAATGTTTTCTGTTGCCAGCAATACTACCTGTACACAGGACAATATTAATCCATAGCTTTGATTAAGGATATAAAAAATAAGTATATGCGCATTGTCTTTGCGAAGCAGGGTAGTTAGTAAAGTAACATACATCATAATGGCTCAGTTTATGAGACCTCGGGGGGGGGGGGGGGGGGGGGAAAACCAAATTATATTTTGGGCCAAGATCGATA
>JAOVYW010073729.1:0-19512 GCA_025775045.1 Hiodon tergisus
ATAACTTTATAGAAGTTCAGGGAGAAGAACCGCATATGATTTGTGAACCTGATTTGTGATGGTGCCAAGCACATGGAGACATGGAGTAGTAAATGCTAGGGCCAAATAAGTAAATTTGTTATATCAGGTGATTTAGCTATGTTTTAAGGTGTCGTGATTCTGGTATTGATATGGAAGTAGATACAGTATATTATGGGCTGTGTTACTTATTAGTTGGTTTCTACATTAACTTCAATATTAGGTCATAAACTTAGCATGGCAGTGGTCCTAAACTCAGTGGTGGTTGTGGAGTAAAACTATCCTGGGGCAAATTGAGCCAAAGGCCAATTACTGTTACCCAATTTAAATAAATAACATTATAATGCATTATAAGTAAACAGAAGTTATGTTGTTTCACATTACGGATGAGGTGATAAAAATCTGCAGTCTTCTCCTGCAACCTGGACAAAGGGCGTGATGTCATGTCCTCACAGGTTTCCCCACTAGTTTTCCGTTCCCGTGCACTTCTGGCAATTTACGTTAATTGATCTCTTGGTTTCTGGTCCCTGAGCACACCTTTCCTTAATTATCTCTGTTCATTAGTTCATAGTATGTATACCCATTTGTTTCTCTTGTAGTTGTCACAGTTTGCCTTCACTATTTGCTTTTCTGTCAACTGCTAGCTCTTGTTAGTCATTCAATTTACATTCCACAGACCCATGTGCACTTTTTACAGATTCACCTCCCAATTTGGTTTTCTGTTTGCCATATATACCCTGCACTTCTCCTCAGTTTGGTCTGTTCTTGTTGGTTAGTATCATGTTTATTATTTGAAGCTGTACGTTAGTTCATTTTTTTGATTTGTTGCATCTGCACCACGTGACAGTAGTCACATTCGGAGCATTTATATACCAAGCTGGCTTGTGGTTTCAATCTTTTTCAGATTTTTTGATTGCCTGTATTCACCAATTTGCCATATTTTAACCCTCTGCCTGTTAAAATGTTTTGTATCTTGGATTTGTGGTTTGGAATTAAGATAAATAAACACTGAACTTGAGTCCACCACTTTTGGCTTCTGGATATTACACATATTAGATAGGGCCTAGTCAAAATGTGTAACCAGAATCCTAATTGTATAACTGTTGTTAGCTTGTTGAAATAACAGAAAGGTTACATTGTTTCACAAAATGGTGTGATAAAACTTATTCAGTACAAAAGTATGGAGAAGTATTATTCCATCCACATACTTTATTTACCCTAAACTTGGGGGCTGGGGCAAGTTCTGCCAAAAGACCAGCTTGTTTTGATAAGTCATAATCATAAAATGGCATTAGCTAGATACATTGTTGACTTCAAATGCACAACAACCAGAAAACATACATAGCCATCACTGTTACCAAGGTAGTTCTCTTATTTTCAGTGGCCTGCCAAAATAGAAGTAGAAGCGGACCCTGCTACTTCCTGGTATCTTACTTGTTACTTTTTGTTTATTTTATTTTGATGTGATTGACAGGGGGTTTTGACTTAGAGGTTAATAAACAACACATTTTTATTAATTTTGACAGATTTAATGTAATATTTAATTCACTGGCACAACTCCCTTTAACATTTAGAAAATATCTGGAATTAGATTTTAAAAATTGAATGTACACACCTCTTTTTCTGTCCTTATAATTATTATTGATTGATTTCGCTCTCTCTCTAGAGGGCTGACGTGAGTTTGAAACAAAATGACAAGCTGCAACAAGCTAGTTTACGTTCCTGTTTAATTAACTTCAACAAGAGCCTTAAAGGTTGTTCAACTCCAATTATCTAACCATGTTCTCCTTCTTTTCTTCTCTCCTGCGGTACTAAACTTAATAACAATGGCTAGTACCTAAAATAACAAATTATAATTCCTTTCGCAACAGTCTTCCCCTGCTTCAAATTAAACGTCCTCGTTTTACCCTTGTTACGAAACATTGTTATCTGTAGTACAAAGACAATTGAGCTGTACTTATCAGGACTCTTACAGTAACAAAAACAGAAACAAGGTATAATAAAGTTTCTGAGATGTGTTGTCTTTTTAACTACACAACTACTCCTAGTTCTGAACTTCTTCTTAGGGGCTGGTTGTGTTATTCACAAACATGCAGGGTCACTACTCATCTCAACTGAGGCAAGAGAAAACCATACAGCTCTTGGATGAAAACAGGCACCGGCTGCATATCCAACTGCTTTGGCACAGATAACAGATGAGGTAATTAACCTTTATGGCTTGAGACGGTTGTGATGAATAATCCAAGGTCTGGAGTTTGCATCATGTGAATCATCTATTTCATACCAGGACTTCCAAATTGATCTAACCAATTTTTTCTAGGGCAACAGGATACAGGTAAATGTAAGTCTTCTTACAGAAGTTTTTTTTACTTTCCTGCAGTGTTTCCCACTAAGCCTGGAAACTCATGCCGCAGCTTCCTTAAAGTTCGAGAAACATCTCTCATGCGTCGTATGGGAGGTCTTGTTTTCCACTCAATCACCGTAATAAGATCTATTATCCACGTTGTTAACTGGCATTGCTGACTATTTTTCGGTGAAAAGACCATTATGACCATTAAAAAGGATCATGATCACATTGGCAGCTGGTGATGATGAGGCCTTGTATGGTGTGACGAACAAAAACTGTACACCTTTACTGTTCATGTCACCTTGACATGGCATTTGCATTCACAGGAAAGTTGTTTGACTTCCCTTTGAACTAAAGTATAGTCATAGACATCCAACTCCAATGTCCATCATACACATCTATCAGTGGAATCTCCATCAACTGGATTCTTCTTAAGACTCAGAGTTGGCTTGTGGTCTGTGATGACTGTAAATGATCTGCCAGAAAGGAAGTGTATGGGTGTAGTAAAAGGTTCTAGATGAGGGAGGACTTCTCTTGCCCCCTTGTCGGTGTGGTGACCCATGGGAAGAAGAAAATATATTTTCTCTCTCTAGGTCCCGGGGACGGGATGCTCTTCAAGAGTTTTTTGTTTTTTTTACAATGATAGATGGAGAGAAAATGTACTCCTATAAAACATATTCTCAGTTCCAGTCCCAAGTGAACTTCAAGAAACTACAAGTACAATCAGAAAAACATGTCATTGGGCAGAGATCACATGCACCCCACTTATGATAAAACTTTGATTCCTGCTTTGATGCCAACTATAGTTTCATTAATCATTTATTTACTTAATTTAGGCTAACCAAATGTTTAAATCTAATGTTGATATTAGTTTTGAAGATTTATGTCTCTCACTTGGGAAGTCGAGTTCACCTTAAAGAGACACTTGTGATTTTATACTTTTGTTTGGATTGCACAAATATTGCAGTATTATCAACCTATTCTTGCTATTACTGTCATGCATTTATGGTGTGCAGAAATAACACATGAACATGACAAGAAATTATCTGAGTTATTTTTATTAAAGAGCAATCAAGTTCCTATTGATTGTCCTCATCATCCAAAAGAAGTATGTTATATATAACTATAAGTATATACGTAATTACATTATTTTTTGCTTTGTACAAACTCCAGTGAATTAATAAAATACACTACAAGCCCAAAAGTATGTGGACGCCCTATTTTAGTCAACCTTGTTGCTGAAAAGTGCATAAAATCGAACACACAGCCATTCAATCTCCATAGACTAACGTTGGCAGTAGAATGAGCTCAGTGATTTTCAATGTGGCACCTTCATAGGATGCCACCTTTCCAATAAGTCAGTTTGTCAAATTTCAGTTCTGCCTGCCTGAGGTTCCCTTATCACTTATGTGAGTGCTGTTATCGTGTAGCGGAAATGCCTTCCATGGCCAGGCCGCCTCACACGAGCCTAAGATCACCATGCGCGACGCCAAGTGTCCGCTGGTGTGGTGTAAAACTCACCGCCATTTGAGCAGTGGAAACTTGAGTTATTTGAAGTAAGGAATCATGCTTTACCATCTGCCGGATTAATCTGGGTTTGGTAGATACCAGGAGAACACTACCTGCCCGAATGCATAGTACCAACTGTAAAATTTAGTGGAAGCCCCTAGATCGGAATACCTTGACTGTGGAAGACCTTGACTGGCTGCAGTTGACTTCATACCCATCGAACACCTTTGGGATGAATTGGTACACCGACTGTGAGCCAGGTCTAATCGCCCAAAATTAGTTCCCAAGATCAATGCCCAACCTCACTAATGCTCTTGTGGCTGAATGTAAGCAAGTCTGCAGCAATGTTCCAACATCTAGTGGAAAGCCTTCCCAGCAGAGTAGAGGCTTTTATCGCAGCAAAGGGGGGGACCAACTCTATATTATTGACCATGAGTTTGGAATGAGATGTTGGTCGACCAGGTGTCTAAATATTTTTGGACATGCAGTGTAGATATTTGTTCATGGGTTGGTTGTATTAGTTATATCAATAGAATTGATGGAATCCTATATTTGACAAGCTATTCCATTTTACATAACGCAAATTCTTTACTTTTGACTTTTATAGCTGATGCTTGTGCTTAATGTCCTTTTCTGATAATACATCAGCAATTTATTTGGTATTAGTACTGCATGCTTGGGGCATATCCAGTGTCCAGTTGACGTGTTCAACTCAAAGGGTTCAATTTCCATACATATGAAGTACCTGGCAATGGAGCATTACCAACTTTCTGGGTAAATAAAAATTAGTTCAGAGTGAAATAAAGTACATAAAGAGGATAAGACTGTGTGCACCATTTTTTGCCAGACATATGGGATTGAGTACAAACAGTTACAAAATGCATTACGAGCCTGACAAATCATGTTCGTTGGCTTTAAAAAAAATTCTCCATTGTATGATAATGTAAGATATATGGATGTACTTCACCTGTATTTTTTTTTATTTTTTTTAACAAAATGAATAAAACATGGTGAGAGCAAAGCCAGCAAATTCTAGTGCCTGGGGCCTGTGCAAAAAATGCTGAGATGCCTCTTTTTAACGGAAAAATCAATATGGGGCTTCCTGCCACTGCTTCTGTCACACAGTGCTACATCTACTCTGTGGGAAGATGGTCTGCAAGGACAGTTTTTTATGCTTGGAAACCGAAGGAACGGTGAATTGAGCAGTGCGGAGCTATTTTCATCTTGTCTTAAACTACCCTAGAGTACTCCTGTTGTTATTCAAAAGATATCATCATCAGACCTTTATTTAGCCAGGTAAAGTAATTGAGAACTGATTCTCATTTAAGATGCCAAGAGCCAGCCCAAACAGAATACATTAGTTATGTAATTCAAATATCCTTAAATACTATCCCAATAAGTACGTATGACAAATAATAAAAATAACTATCTAAGAACAATATTTAGTATATTTATAACATTTTGTTGGCACTGACACAAACACAGATGAATGAAAAACAGAATAATATATATTATAATATTATATATATATATATATAATATAATTGAGGCACTCAACACAGTTTAAGCCTCTTCACTTAACAGCAGGGGCCCCCAGCCACTAGTTTGTGAGCTGACCCAAGGTCATTAAAAGTTTATTTCTGGGTGCTGAATGATCTCTTCTGATAGAAGCTACCAAAGGTGACATAATCAAGGCTCACAGACATCTGTAATGAATGTTTCATGAGTAGATTTTAATTTTAAAAAATTAAATATATATTTTGTAGCTCCATTCATGAGATATAATATAAAATAGAAGGTAAAAACAACATTAATACTTCATATATACAAATATACACTAACTATAAACAGTAATTCAAATGATAAAAATTATACATTAAAAATAATTAAAAGCTGGCACATTTTCCTTTTTGATATCTTTTTTTTTTAAGTGGTAGCAAAGCATAAAACATATCTTAATGGGCCCAGGCAACAAATGCAGAAATATTTTCTGTAAAATTTATAACGCTGAAATATTGCATTCATCCAATTATTTATTTTAAACAATTTAAAGGTCAAGAATAGTTTAATAGTTGAGGGTTATTTTACATTACAGGAATGACATTTCACTTTGCAGATGAATTTTATTAAAGATTTGAGAGGCACAACATACATTTTATGGATATTAAGGATATTTTCACTGCACAACAACTTTGTTATTCACTATTAGCTTTCCAATTATCGCTGAACATTTCTACAGCTTGCAGCCGGAGGGAATCTTCTTTCATCAAATTGAGAGTGGAATAGAAAATAACAGTGCATGCTGAAACCATCGCCATGGATCTTGTTGCCTGGTTCTTCTGAAATGTGACGGATAATCGGTTTTTCAACATTCATTAACCAGTAGATGGCAATATGCTGATATTTTCCGAGTGAGATTACAGCATGCAGATAACACGGGTTGAATCAAGGCCAATCAAACTAAGACAAATGCCGACCTCCGAGTGAACTATGAAAACATATGAGTAATGAGTGATCAAAACCATCTACAAAGCCATTTTATATGTTAAAGCCAATGTTATAAATTGCACCAAATAGCATAGCATTGCAGTAAATCTAATTAAAAAACTAGCCACCAGGCCTTGTTTGGTGGTTGTAGTTACTGAAAAGCAGCCTTTAGGCATTGGCTGAAACAACTCTATTTCTATCTATCTAGAGAGAGAAATAGAGCAGTATTCCCAAAGCTGATAATAACCATGATGCACTTGTAAAACTACTGGAGGTAGTTGTTTGTTTGTCAAAAGATCAAAGACGGAGAAAAATTATATGTGCAGTAGTGCACCCTTTTAGAGAGTATGTCAAAATTTTGTAAAGCATCTGTTTATTTGTTGTTATTTTAAAATTCCTAACAAAACGGAAGAATTTTACTGCCAAGCAGAATCAAAATCATTTCGTTTATTCAGTTAAGTTTGTACATTTAAAAATGTTTGTTCCATTGATGTTTGCTTATTTAAACCATAAGCCATGTAAAGTGAATACTGGTTAGAGTAAATTTATTTTTTTATGGTTTCCTCCCATTGTTTTCATTGTGTTATGACCACACCACACCTTTTCTACACGTCAATCTTCAATTCCATTTTATTGACTTTGATAAAAATACATTTACTACTGATTTGACAATGATCCTAGCTTTATTTTATTTAAAAATTTAAATTAAAAATAAACTAGGATAAAAAGGATGAAAATAAATCATGCCATGTTTTGCCACAAACTAGGAGAGCCATTCTCATTTTGATCAATGTCAATTGATCAGTGGAATCCTATTAAAGCATTAAAACACATGTTGAAAAATTCAGAGGGTTTTTGTTTTTTGATTGTTTGTTTTTGGCCCTGAAATTTGCCTTAAACCAACCTTCATTATATTACTATAAATATGAAAGTCAGAAGAACATGACATAATACTACAAGGTAGTTATTCCCATAAATATTTCAGTCTGTTGCTGTGGGTTTAGATTCAGAAAGCATAAACAGGTTGACTACCGAGGAGGAACTTTTGGGGCTGTACCTATTAGCTGCAATAGCGTCATAAACAGGTAAATTATGAACTCATCAAAAAGTAAACACAACTTTAGATTATTTCACATTTTGTATATTTATAACATGTAATTTTGATTTATATCTTTTTGGATTTGTTTGCACAAAATGATTGATTTTATATTTTTCTTGTCCATGTCAGCTTGAAAAGGCAGAAGTCGAAATAAAATGAATGTAAAGCTATAAGCTAATGATTTAGAATGCCACCACAGCAGGTACAGTGATCAGTCCCAGATTCCTGACTCAGTACATTCACATTGATGTACTTTATATTGTTAAATATACAGCTTTTTAAGTTGCTCTGGTTTTTGCCTAACAGGGCTAATTGTATATAGTTATTCTAGAGACAACTGCTTATAGACATCCCCCCAGAAAGTATTACAACAATTATGTGTGACCTGGGATATGTAAAGGCCAGGGTACTGATTAGTTAGTGTTTTTTAAGGTTGTTGCTAGGTCTCATAGTTTTATCAACCTAGGGCCTGGTGGATTGTTCCTGATCCTTGATTTGAAACCAAATGTGAAGAAGACACGTTGGGGTCAGACATCAAGCTGAACGGATATGAATAACAAAATATGTCTCATGACAGCTACCTTGCTGTTGGAACAAATTGAATTGACATGAAAACTCAACGGGGGCAAAAACCGATATGGTTTATTGTAACACTGATCACATGAACAGGAAAACCTCAACCATGGTTACAAGAATTACATTGGCTGGATGTTTGACTCTTACATGGTATGATGTGTTACAGTATGGAAATGACCAAATTAGGTAAATACATGCACTCACTCTAAACTGAAAACTTATGTAGTGCACACTAGTGCTACATTTTCATGCGTATCCACTAAGAAATACCACTGCAAATCCCACACTGCAATCTCTCATTTCTGGTAAAAAGCTCCCTCTGCACACTCCACTACCCTTGCCAGGAACCTTTCTTTTCCACTAGGATAGGACTAAAAATACATCGAAGAAGTGACAACCTCAAATTCAATCAATCAATCGATCAAATTTATTTTTATACAGCGCTTTTCACGTTTCCATGTCACAAAGACGCTTTACATACAGAAAAATGCAATATGTTCCAGGCTTGACCCCCCAAAAGCATGCCAGTGGCAACAGTGGCAAGGGGAAAAAAAAGAAGAGCAGTCCCAGCCATTCTAAGGAAACTCACAATCCATGCATACAGTTTTAATCACTGTGAATTGACCCTCAGTAAATACCCCCTTGGTTTAGGATTGGGATCAAGAAGAAACTAACGTGACATTGAAAGACTATCGCATAATTTTGCAGCAGCCTAAGAGTGCTTCTGAATGCCCTGAAGAGTCACAGTCCCACAGGGGAGTGTCTGTGCAGTTAAGGGTAGGGTGTGGTGCTATCACCGTCCTGTTTGGTGTCTTCAGCTGCCACTGCACAATGCAGCTGCTATAGTCAATGCCAGCCGGTGTGAACTGCCAAATGATTCCACTCCTTCCTACCGCGCAGTATCACTGCAAAGTCTGGTTACTTGTTACCACTCTGGGGTTGTTTTCAGTTTCAGTGAATTTGCATGTTTCGACTTTTAATTTTCCTATTACCACATTCAAGTCCTTGTTTATGTAACCTGTAAAATCTAAAAATAAGTAGCTGGATTTGAACAAAATTTGATCTGTATGGCTTAAAAAAGAACCACGTGTGAGCCACTTGCAGTGCTTGCAGTGCTTGACATGTTGAAGGCCAAAAGGCCAAATTAGATAAACCAAGGGTTTATAAATCTTGATTTGTATAACAACTATTGCAGGAATTTAGTTAAATACTGAATAGCACAGTGGGCCTTGCCATCCCCTTTTCCTTCATACTGCACAAGACTATCAAGGAGGTTGCTTAAGAGCCATCCTTATCCAGTGTGAGTTATATTGTTGCAACTGGAGTTTTACAGAAATTGTTCTGATCAGTCAACACCAATGGTCTTTAATAGATTTTAAGGCAAACTGCTGGTTATATATCCCCTTCCATTACCATTGTATTATCATAGATTTGTTGGTTAATGAAGCTGTCTTGAGAGTTCATGTGAGCCGCTGGCATAGTAGTGGTTGGCTGGAAATGTATTGTTTGCAGGTTAAGTCCAAGGACGGTCATCGCAGTTGCAGCCTTGAGCTCAGTAAACATTGTTTCAGTAAGGATCCTAATATCTTCTGTAAATATACCCCCCAGACCTCCCAGCTGCAAGGCAGATTCTGGGCAATTCTGAGGCAGGCCCCCTGGGAAGAGCAGTGGCGCAGATGGTTCCAGCGGGTCCCCTGGGCTGGGGAGGCAGCCTCTGCTGGCCCTACAGGCTGGGCGGCAGGACAGACGGCCCCTGCTGGTCCTCCAGGCTGGGCAGCTGGCCAGGTGGCCAGGCCCACACTGTGGAGCTCCGTTGCTCTCTTTTAGCTGGAGGTTTTAGCTTGCAGGCAGGTATCCTCTGACTCTCAGCTGCTCGCGGGAGCGCAGTTGGGCCTGGAGATTGGCCTCATCCAGCTGGTCTGTGAAGTCAGCTGCTCATGGGAACGCAGGCAGCAGAAGACATTGCAGAAGACCTTCAACAGCTGCGTGGAACTTTGCCGCATGGTTGAGAGCTCCGCACAGCCCTCAGCAGCTCCAGCGCTTTTCTTGACCTCTCGCTCTGACTTCTCCAGCCCCTCTTGCAAGAAGAACACTTTCTTCTCCATCTTTATCCAGTGGTCCACGATGACTGTATACTTTCCAGCAGGATGGCCTGTTGCTGCTTAAGGCTGTCTTGTATTTGCAGGAGATGCTCACTGGAGCTTTTGGTAGCCAGAGCGTTGCTCCTATACTCCTACTCGGGCGGAATGTGGATGGGCAGCTGCGCCTCCACGAACCCCTTCACTCATGAGGGCAGATCCTCCAGGCCAAAAACACTTCTCCATCCAGCACCCAGTGCCCCCTGAGAGCTCATTGTTTGCTGGTCCTGTCACTTGCTCCCCACTGAGAAGTACAGTGTTCATTCGATGGTACATTTTATTCTATTTTTTTTAATATTACATTGACGGTGAAGGAGTATGACATGTTCTTTCCCACTTGCAAAAGTAAAGCCACATGGAACTTAAGTACAAAGTATTGCATCTTCTAAAATTATTCATTTAATACATCTAGTTAACCAGGTACTGTCAAGATTTAAAATTGATGTAAATGTATTTTGTCAAATTGAACACTGTGTGCTAGCATGAAGAATTCACACAGTCCAAACCTCACAAACATAGCATCTCAAACACAGAAGTATCTATTTTTTTAAATGGCTGGTCTCATGACAGATGCAAACCATTAATAATTCCACCAAAATAAAACCCGGAAAAATAATGGTCCCACCAACATTTGACTTCGTCAGTAAGCATAAGTTTGGCTGGGAATCAGGTTTTAACATCAGTGAGATAAAATTGTCTGTTTATTACAGCCTCCCAGGAGAATCGCAAGCTTATGGTTCCCCACCTGTTGAACTAGCTGCCAAGCAAGTGCAAGGAGCCCCCCACTCTGATATTAGCCATTCTCTTATAAAACTAAAGAAAAACAACAATGTATAGATCTCTATTAAAACAAAAACCTGAAAAACTATTTTGAGCAACTATTATTGTCATTATCTCGTACAATGAAAACATATTTTCAGTTCAATGTGTGATATAGTAATCAATAGCTTCAAATGAAGGCCTATTCTGTTTTATGTGGCATGACAGAATTATGCCAGTTAACAACTGATTACAGGTTAATCCATTCATAGTTTTGTCACTTCCTGTTCATCTATCTTTATCTATGCAGTACTGGAAACATGTATATGTTACGAATAAGAACCTTGAAGCACAGTGATCTCTATTAGGAGACAGGTGTAATGTCAGTACACAGTACTTCAACAGTTCACCACCAGAGGTCATCATAACCAGAATACTAAACTCTGAATCAGACAGCCCTTAGAACCGTGTGCAATTATTCAATTAACATTCCCCATACGATGTGCTACCTGTTCCCATTTGATCAGCACTCCTCAGCCCTGTTACCTGCATCTCTCTGATTTCAATTTATACCCTTTGTCTCTCCTATCCTTGTTAAGTCTTGTTTTCTACATGAGTTTATTTCTGAGTGGTTATTTGTGCGTTGACCATTTGTGAGTTGACCATTGCCTGCCTTTTACGACCCATGCTTTTTTGGTTCCCACTATTGACCTGATTGCCTGTTTTTGACCCTCTGCCTGTACGATTATTCTCAACCACTGGATTTGTGTGGATTCAAATTAATTCCACACTTGGGTCCTCTACCTCAGTCTGAGTGTTACAACTGGGCGGCACATCTATCATTCAAGACATTTTTTTAAAATAGATTATTATACTATACTCTCAAGGTCTTTGGAACTCTTTTGGAAGTACTTCTACCCTGTAGAATGGTATGACAGCGGAATTGGATGATCATAAAGGGAATTTCACTGGATTTTTATTTTAAACTTCATCTCTCTTCATGGTTTAAATGTCAATTTTGGACAGTCATGTGGCTTGTAATTGTTTATCATGTTGAGACGATATAATTAATATTAGTTTCTAATATTGTTTTCAGTCTCATCAAAATTGTACTGAATGTCTCTCAGATTATGTTCTATTATCCACCTTCTTTTGTTTTATTTTGTATCCCTTTTACACCACTGGTATTGGAGCACTTTGTGAAGGGTTTGGTTTCTTGTTGAAAGGATGAAAGACGAAGACCAGCACTTTCATAAATACGTTTTCACCGCACCCTTGTAGCACCTTGAGTTTTGTGACTTTGAGTTATTAAATAAGTCAATTTATTTGATGAGACAAACAACTCAGCATCTTGTTCTAGCATTATGCAACCAGCACATTTCTGCTAGACCTGTGACCAAAATATTTCCAAAATAATGAGCTTTGCTAAGGTGAAAACAACCCTAAAGTGCCATCAGACCAAACTTCAGTTACCACGTCTATAATGCTACAACTAATACTACAATAAAGTAGGACAATTCTTTAAGCTTCAAGAGATTTAACCCAATTTTTATTATGCAGGATAAAAGCTGGATAAAATGTCAGAAAATTTGAGGCTAAACCCAGCAGCACAAGGGCTTGTTCTGCTTATTTTACAATTAAATCAACCAGGCTGGGAGCCACGACTGCACTTAGTTTTTTTAAAGGCTTCAGATATTCGCATTACTGTTTATTTTTGTTTCAGTTGGTGTCATGCTTTAAAAATACTATCAAATATGCTCTTTGTAATGTCTGATTTTGCCTGGGTGTTACTGTTATTGTCACTAACTTGATAAGTAACAAAAGCTTTGAATAACACATATAGATTACGGTCATCTATAGCTCAGATGAAAAAAACGAAAAAAAAAAACAAATACTCAAGCCACCACACTTGTATGTATTTTAAAAACATACATACCTTGGCTGGATTTACCATCATAAAACTGGAAAAAGATAATATACCAAAATTTCTCTGGCATTAGAACTCTACTGAAGTTTCGACAAGGTATGATCTATTCAGCATTCCTGGACAATAACACATTTTATATATCGAGGACAGCCAAAGACACTTCTTTTATTGTTGCTTACTCTGTTGCTCTGATAGTTTTGTCACTGTATCTTAATTGTAAACAAACATTTACATAATTCCTTGTAAATACATGACATTTTCAGAGTAGTACCATTTTAATTTAAGTTAATACCGCAATACCGCAATACCGCAATACACTGAACTAATATAAGAATAAGATTGTTGCTGAAAATCTGTGGGCGGTGTGGGCAGGAAATGCAAATACATTTTTAATCCTGATAGGCTGGCCAATTCAGTGGCCCGGCTATGCACTCTCTGTGGTGTCATGTTACACCTTGCTGACCTACTAATTAGTCAAAACCTTCCAGTCGTGTTTATTGTTTTCTGTAGCGCGGAGCACACTCGTGTGCTGTGAAGAAGTGCGTGAAAGCGGTTCCGCTTTCAAGGTGTCTACTAGATTCTATAAAAATGGAAATGAACGATTCTGGAGGCGTAATTTTGGTATCTTATCACTCGTATTCACGGATGTGTTTGGTGGAGGAGCATTTTGCCTCTTGTCTCTCTCCCGGACACACTACTTTGAATATGTAAGTGACTCGCCAAACGCGTGGTTTCTGAGAAATTCTGGATAAATGTCCTCAGTTTTCACAATTCTAATTTGTTAACGCTTAACATTGTCGCTGTTATTGGTCGTGTTAGGAAGTATGGCATGAGACTGAATTAAATTTAGTTTATTGACAACTAAAGTCCTAAATTAATGTTTCAGATCCGAACTTATTTCACGTCGTGTCATATTAAACAATACGAGTTACATATCATATACGAAACACATTTAAAATGATATTTCTGTATAATAGTTAATATTTCTTTGATAAAATCACAATGTTATATTCATAATAACAAGGTAGTGTTTCAAGGCAGGAGGATAAATGTGTATATCTGAGTAATACTTAAATAGATATATAAAACCAATACATAGCCTACTTATTGTCAGTTAAATATTACACACACTCTATCAACTACTCTTGCCACTTCACAGAATGCAATGAGCTGCTTCAAAACCGGGGAGGATGTGCATATAATCTACAATTTACAAGTGGTTATTAAGTGATATAATTATATTTTCCCCACACAGGTCAATAGGTTATGTATTTAACAAATCAGTTATACATTTACCGAATTTATGGCCCCAATAACTGTCTAGATACCAAGGTGGACGGAGTCTGTGCATAATTTGAATATACCATAGCTAGTACAGCATTACTCATTAGGGTATGGTATGGCATTGTTCTTTTTTCCCGGTAGTATTCTGTCCTCTTCCTTACCCGAACTCACCCAATCTTACCGGTACCACGATGGTGACATTTATTGATGTAACGAAATAGTCTTTGATGAGAATCGCAGAGGAATGCTTTTGTTAGAAGTGAAGTACACTGAACTCGTGCTGTAGTTGTTAAAGTGTTTTTTTGTTTAATGACATACCTTATAGATGCATAAAGTTTGAACTCGGTTTTATTCAGCAGTGCCATTCATTAGTAATGCATTTAATGTAAGAAGACTTAATTATTGGAACTGGCCAAACCTGTGGTATGCACTTTAGTTCAAAATGATGAAACAATTGCCTATTACGAAAAAGCGCTACAAACAATTACGTCAATGTAGCCCTGCTGTTCAACAGGTTCTGTTGTCGAAAACATGACGTAACATTTGTCCGCTGGATGGTGCTCTACAGAAAACCTAAACCCGTAACATTTGTCAGTCATTTCCAATCCAGTGTCAGGTGAAGAGACTAAAATTTCAGTTGTTTTGAACTTTCAGTTTCACCTCTATAAGCTTATGTTAACATCTATTAAGAATTTTTAACCCACGTCAAAAATAAACACAGAAACCAATAAAAGTAAAGAGAGAACTTCAAATCTCAGTCCTATCTCAGAAACACTGTGCTTTATTTCTCAGAGTTGAATATGATCCTGCTCAAATGAAAGCTTACCTAAGCAGTCATAGCCGAGTGAGCCGTTTATATTGTGATGACATGTGGGTTATTAAATATGAGTCGCATACAGATTTGCTTTAGTGCTTCTCCACACACACGTTGCAGAATGCTGCATCACTGGGCACCGCATTGATGTCGCTGAAACAAAATGAGCAAATCAATCAGTCTAATTTTATATTATTGTGAATTTTTACAAATGGGATTTCTCACAAAGCGCTGATTTGCGTTTTCCAGAGGGAATCAAAAAACCAGAAAACCCAGTGCCAAGCAAAACTGGAAAATGATTCCCTGACCTCAGTAGCAGTTTGAGAGAACTCCTGGACAATGACATATTAATAGACACATACAGAATAGAACAAACAGTGAGGAGCTGACTAGATGACCCCCTCTTAAGATGGGCTTGGGGAAGAAAATCTGAATATTGTTTGAAGCTGATAAGATTAGGTAAATTATTTCAGTGTTTGTATGACAATTTTGTTGGCTCAGCAGATATAAACTATGGCAGCATACAAAAGCAAAAAAGTGGTGATATGCAAGGGAAGGTTATTTAGCTATGAAGGTAGTCGGAGTAGTCGGAGTCTTTCCCACCTCCTAAGACCAAAACTCTTTGCACCTAAAGTTTCAATGACGAGATTACACCCTCCGTGTCCAACACCAAAGATGGCTAAAGGACAGACTGCCCATATAGGTTTTTATCTGGTTTTAAACGTTGGAACACGGGGTCTTATCTCCGGACAGAGTTTGGTGAATTATTCCATAGTCGAGTGGCTGTATATGAAAAGTTTAATAATACATGGAAAAAAAACTACTTATTCTAATTGGAATGAAAACACATTTGAGTCTTAAATAGGCTAAAATACAAGGGGTTAGTACCATGCAATTTATGTAGTGCATGCACTTAAATACCCAATTATACTGTAGATATGGTGTTTCTTTTGGGGGGGGGGGGGTTGAACTTTAACATCTGTGGTATTTGCAGGTAAAACTAACAATTCAGTATATTATATATCAAGATTTAAGAAGCACTATGATAACTTCATATCGATATTAATTTCCTCTTCACAATGTTTAGTTTGGTGAGCTCGATATTGTAAATGAGATATTGGATGTGCTTCTTTCTTTCGAGGCGATGTTACTTGTCTTTACCAAAGATGGGGAACACATAGTCATCATCGCATGCATCACCAAGTTTTTGTTTTACTTGTGATTTGATTAGGAATCAAGGTTTTTAATTTGATTCAAATGAAGGAAAATTGTGGGAGCCCAACTTGCTTAGTTTGCCGAAGTGCAGGCGAAGTCCTGTGGTCCAGACTGGATAATGTATGATGACAGCTTCCAACATCGATTCCCTGGTAACTATGCGATGTTGACAAAGTCTTGTCTTGCTCCTGGAGAGAGAGGAAGTCCTATGACTTGCCAGGTGCCTTCAGGTTTACAGGTATCTTCTCCTATATGCGCAGAGCCACCTGTATGGGTTGTGGCACATTTTAATGACAAGTGGACTGAGAGTCACAACCAAGGTTCTCTCAGAAAGCTAAGATGCGAATGTATAGTTCTCATTGGTTGGGCATATAGCAAAACAAAATGTAATGGAGAAATGTTCTTTATTTCACTATTGGATATTCTTTTAGTTTCATTTTCTTACAATGGAATATGTAGCATACAGTGTTGATTAGCAGGCCAAACAGCAGTTTTGCATACGTACATCTGTTTTTAAACTGCTTTGAATAACAGGTACAGAAGTGAAGGAAGATGAAACGACAACATGGATTGTGTTAGTTTAAATTACGAGAGATTTTAATAGCTAACCAGAATACCTTCAAATGAAGGTGTTGATTCTTTGAGGCCATTATTGACACTTTGAGATATACAATTCAGCATTCCGTGAACTTACTTCTTGCATTGAATTCATGGTGAGAAACGCAGGAATTTAGGAGGTTAATGTAAAAGTTGATCAACCTGCACTCAGTCCTGCAAACTTTGCAGGTGCACAGCCGAATTGTAAATAGGCCAATGACGTCATTAAGATAAAAAAAAAAAGATCCAGGAAAAACTTCCTGTTACTTTCAACTATGCTGCTCGTCCACATTCCAGACGACTTTCCAGAAAGGCTGAGAACAATACAGAGAGGCCAAGCTTCTACTCTGCTTTTGTATTCTCGCGGATAAAGTATCTCAGTTGGAGGGGTCTAAGCAAGATAGAGGGACTTTAGATATGCACAGGTAAGTGCCTCATTCACCTGCCTTTCCTTTATTATTTTACTACAAAGGAGGGTTTTGATGGAGTATTGGAAAGCTGCGCAGTCGAGCAAATGATTCACCGTGGTTTTCGGGGCAAATGCTTGTTTATCCACAGATCGACGGGTATATGAAAAACACAACAGATATTTAAAAAGACTCTTTAAATATGTTACATGTGGGTGAGGTATGTTACTAGCTGCAACATTACGCCGGCCATTACTGTCAGCTGCTAAATTTGGGAATCAAATGGTAATCATCGGAATAATGAAGGTGTTTTCAGTATTAACTGAATGTTTTCCAAAAATGTATTTTGTGTGTTGTTTGTGAGTGCAGAGCGACTAGACCAGACTATGCTGTTTGCTTTTCCACATTTGTTTTTAACGGTTAACTTTATGTTGCTAAATTACTTAATATCGTTAAATTCTGAGCAATGTCAACAGCTGTTTGTTAACAGTGATAACATAAGGCATTAATTTCATGGAAGTGTTAGTATCATGTAATAATTGATTAGTTATTCAAATCAATTTTTTTTTTAAACAAGTCATTGGTAGTTTGTTCTATTGTGCATTTGGTCAGGTAATTATAATGCACTTAGCAAACCTCATGCATGATAGTTGATGTTTATCATTTTACTTTTTCCTAAGCACAGCAGTCTCGGAAGTTAAGGGCTATGACATGTGCCATTTAATATCCTTATATATTATATGCAACTTTTTCAGATGCAGTTATGTAATTGCATTCAAATATATGCTAAATTATAGTATAGTAAAATTATTACTGATGCCAGGGCTTTTTGCAGAAATGTGGGAGAGGCTTTATATTCGGTTGATTCTTTACTTTGCTTTTTTGACAATTCTTGTCATTTTATTGCATTGATATTTCATTGGATTGAGTTCATAATCCTGCTAACATGATTCTAAAAGCCAGTGTGATAAATGGACTGGGGGAATGTATTTAGATTTAGTTATGTTTACTTAGCTTTTACTAGGGAACTATTGCATCTATTAACGTTGCTCTCCTTGTGTTAAAGTATTGATTGTGAAATGTTACAGTTCTTCTACTGTAGGTACTATATTTTTTTAACTTCCAGTCTCCTCCTGCATTTTTCATATCGGTCAAAAGGAAACGTATGGTTGGTCTGTTCTCCTACTGTTGTTTTCTATACATAAGTACAGTTGTATTTATGCTTTAACAAGATTTTCTGGACCATTTGGGAATCATTCCAGAAAGAAAAAAACATCCAAAAAGTAGAAGACTGCTTGATATGTTTTGTTGACCGTTATTTATAAACAAAGGATTAAAGACTTTTTGAATGCATATTAGTTAGAAAATTTTGTTAGAACCCCTTTACTTTATATATTGCTCTTCTGTACCATCCCAGTGGTGCTTGGGTTTGCTACATTTATTTATTTTAAGGTTCCCTGTGACAAGCAAGGAAATGTCTGTACTGCCATAACCCAGAGCATGCCACACACTGTGCTCAGTACCCTACTTGGCAAATGGTTATTTTCATGCATAATATTAAGTGTGGGAAAAATAACAGAAAATTTTGCTTTACTTTAAATCATGACAGGCATACATCAACGGAAAGTTTATTTTCACACAAATGGCGCATAAAATCCTTGCGCGTACTAGCCTAAGACAAGCTAGCTATTCCTGTATTAGGATACATTTAGCTTTTCTTCCATGTTCACACTAAACACTTATGCATATGTTGCATGTAGTATTCTAATTGTGTAACAGTGCCATTAAACAAATTAAATGTCATTTTAATGACAAAGGGGAAAACTAATCAACATGCAGAGCAATTTGATCTTGCATATTATTATTTTCTTTAAAGATCAGATTGATTGCATGTTTCAGTTCATCTTAATATGCCAAATTTACTGGGAATGTTTGACAGTGGTAGTCCACAACAAGAATTTTTTTCTTCTTCCTAGCACTTCATGCTGGGAATATTTAGTGTGGAACCTGTTTCTGCAATGCTGTTTGCGAGGAAATTACTTAAACACTGAAACATTGTTTTCATCATTCCAGTAGACTGCCATACCTATGACTCCTGGCACAAAAGTGAAAACACTGCACCCAGAAAGGCTGTTCAAAATGTACATGGTCCTTCATTTGCGGTCCCCTAGACTAAGATCTGTGTGAATGAAAATGTCTATTTGACTAACCAAATAATAAAACGGTTAAATGATTAATGTAATAAGTAATATCCTGTGGTGATTCCCACTGCAGAATGAGCGCTGGACGATGTAAAAGGAAACGGCATTTAATATGGTGTACTGAGTCTTAGCAC
>JAOVYW010073730.1:8392-19508 GCA_025775045.1 Hiodon tergisus
CACACAGGCACACACACACACACACACACACACACACACATCCCCTCTGTCTGCGTTCATCACAGTGAGCACACACAAGCACACACACACACACACACATCCCCTCTGTCTGCGTTCATCACAGTGAGCACACACAAGCACACACACACACACATCCCCTCTGTCTGCGTTCATCACAGTGAGCACACACAGGCACACACACACACACACACACACACACACACTCCACTTATTTTCTTCTGAAAAACAAATCCCACACAGTGTATCTGCAAGCATGCGCACGGTGGGAGGACTGGAAGCAGGATGCACACCAAAGGACCAAAACACATTGGGTGAGACTGACTTTCTTTCCTCACAGACAGGGGAGGGAGACCCAAAGGTGCAAGAGCCTAGTCTAATCAGCCTGTGTATAAGGAAGTCAGTCATACCCCACACACCCGCAAATGCCATTCTAGCAACCCATTAAATTCAATTAATTATTTAATAAGCTGGGGCCAACAGGAAAAGGGCATGTAAGGATTCGTCAAAAACTCAACACAACTCAACCATGCAGTACTTAACACGCCAAAGATTAGGAAAAGAAATGAAAAAGAAAAAAGAAGAAAATATATAAATAAAACAACCGCCCACCCATTGTTTTCAAGACACTTCTCATGAGTACTGTTGGCTGTTTCTACCATTTAAGCAAAAATCTTCATCTGTTTCGCATCAGTGTGTTGAACGTTTTGGTAGGAGCGTGTGCTGTACAAGAGAAGACATGTTTTAATGTTTCACACATGCAAAAAAAAAAACTCTACCTGCAACTGATATTGCTTGAAGCTATGTCGCTAACCCTTGTTTCTATCCATCATGACTTGTGCTTATCTTACTGCAAAAGTCCAAATCCTCAAGACATAATAGTTAATTGCTGTTAGCAAAGACTGACAAGCTCTTAATAATCTTTGAGTACCATGTCTTTCCTATACTACCAGAGTTACCAGAGTTAACAATTGTCAAGCCTGTGCAATGCTGAGTTTCTCTGGGCCGTGGGTGTAATGACCTAACTAAAAATCAATGATTAAAACGGGAGCCTATTGTTCAATTTAAAACTTTGTTAAGATACTTTTGAGAATATTCTCATCGTCTAATGTTCCCCTGTGCGCAGGAAGCATGACAGCGAGGCATTTAGGCTGCGCTTTTTCTTTAAATAAAAGTCTAAAGAATTAAAAATACAAAAAATAAAAGCGGATGGGACGTGGATTGAAAGAAGAACAAAGGTCACGCTGCTGACCCACTTGCCTCCCCATTGCGGCACAGCGAGACGTTTGTGTTGTAGACGCCTTCCACGGAGGGGGCTGAATGCGGGACATGTCCGCTCTGTTGTGGTGGAGGCACACAGACACTTACCCTCTCTGTGGGGGGAGATTTACAGCTCACGGGGGTAATAAAATACGTCAGGACTACAAAATCCTTCCAAATTAAGAACATTTTAAAATGCCTGCCTTGTTCCTGGGTCAAAGCAGGAATCCCAAAGCTGTGCCAAAACAGTACACACTTAAACGCAGTCACGACACAGATATGACACATTCTCACCAACGGATCACAATCTGACCGGATATCAATCTGACCAGATATCAATCTGACCGGATATCAACCTGACCGGATATCAATCTGACCGGATATCAATCTGACCGGATATCAACCTGACCGGATATCAATCTGACCGGATATCAACCTGACCGGATATCAATATGACCGGATATCAACCTGACCATCAGAAACAGATTTCAGGGGGTTACCATGACTAGAAGCAGGCCACTATTATCTCAGCTCCCAATGTGAAAGTGAACTGAATAAACTCCTTAAAAAGGAATGAAAAAAAGTCTTTTGCAGACATCATTATGCTCTACTAAAGAAGTACAAACAGTCTTTTGAGCATTGGAAGTCTCCATGCCAGTCTCTGGAGAGATACTCGTGGTACCTGGATGGAAGTAACGGGAGCAGGTAGAGGCAGACGGCGTCTGTGCTTGCTGGGTCATGCTTTCTCTCGGGTTACTCAGTGACCTACACCGGCCGATCCCTCGGACACCGATACTGACAGACCGCGCCAACACCCAAATAACCTTCCAGGCTGCCTGGATCAGGAACTTCCCGGAGGCTGTTAAGCTCCCCCATCCGCACATGAGTGGGTATAGAACCGATCGCTCAGAACAAACCCGGAATCCGTGCATCAGGAGCAAGTGTTCTTTCGTAATAAAAACCGGCTCCGGAGCGCTTCACAAAGCGGCATTTACACTAACATTCCTCTCATAAACATCTGTGTAGAGCAAGGCAAAACAACTGACAAAGTGTTTCAATTGAAAGCAGTCATTCTTTGGAGACTGCATGCACTCCTACACCGAGCCTTTAAAGACTACATGTGCTGGCAGTGGATAAAAGCACAGCAGTGACATGCAGACGGTATTTATTAGATTCTCCTATAATGTCTCAGAGCAATAATGTGGTCCCGAGCGCTATTTTCAGCAGAGCGAAAGTTTTGCATCTCCAAGCCGCGCAGAGATTGTTTGACAGACTGTTTCAATTAACTTCAGAAAGCCACTCTTAAACTTCTGCTGCCACGAGCCAAAACTGGCCCCGCCCCACCCCAGGTCTAACCACAGAGTCAGTTAGCGATAACGTTGCTTTCAGCTACATGAGACGGGTGAGAGGTTGGGGGAAAAAAACTCCGCTTGAGAATGTCTCAGAGCAGCAAGGACTTCTTACTCTGTCCCGGACTCCAGACAGTGCAACATATGAAAAGTGAAACATAAGAAAAATCAATGTGTTGTCAGAGCTAATGGCCCATCAGGAAGGGTAGGGTTAGAGATTTTGTGTATCTGTGGTGCATTAACGGATTGAAGGAAGGACGCAGAAGTTAGGCTACTTTAATACTTTAATTTAGAGGAACACCAGAAGCAACCCTTGTGAAATGCGTAAGCGCACAGCTGGCAAACAGACAAAATGCTGTAAAAAACCACCCTTAAACAACTCAGCATTGACTAGCGCCTAATGCTACAGGGAGATGCAGCTCTGCACCAACTCACTGGTTCACTGGTGCGAATTCCATGGAAACCCAGAAATACTTTTGGCGTGGGAGCCAGTATAGCTGAAAAACCAGAGAAGCAGGTATCCTTCAACACTCACCTCTCCGCGTGTGCAGGGGAAAGCTGCCGAGTACTTGGAGGTGCACGCCGCCCCGTCTGGCCCTGAGACCCCCTCCTGCAGGCCAAAGACCTTGGTGCAGTTGAAGGCGTAGTACCTGAGGGCCGTCCACGTGAGCCCGTAATCCTGAGAGCGCTCCAGCACCATGGCGGAGGGCCGGGGCGAACGGAAGACGGTGATCAGGTGCGTGAAGTAGAACTCCGTCTCCAGGTCCAGCTGGACGGTCTCGGACTGCGCACCCTCCGCCGACTGCCACCACGTGTGTGGGTGGCGGAAGGAGGAGTCGGCCATGGCGATGGCCGGGTGGGCCTGGTGAGGGAGCATCGCGTTGCACTTGCCACACTTTGGCGGGGAGCAGGACCCGGCGACAGCTGCAGCAGAATCCGCGTAGGAGCAGAAGAGCTCGGTGGCGTTGTAGCCACACACAGATTGCGTCAGCACCTGCCGGCCCAGCGCCAGGTTCCCCATGCGAGGATTACAGGCTCGACTCTCACACCGGGCTGCCACCCCAGAAACCGTCCCGTTCAGGTCTGAGAGACAGAGTGGCAGGGATATTAATGCTAACATAAAAAACAGATATGGACAGTAGCTGTTTACATTTCTTTTTATAGAACTGACTTTGAGTCCAGGTTTTTATAAAAGTATGAAACTTCTTGCACCTTTGAGCAAGTTAGTTGCAAGGCACTAGCCTGAATTGCTATTGGAATCAACCTGTGTAACACCACTGTATCAAACTATGGTATACTGGATGGTATTTATGGGTGTTTACGCTATACATAAAAAAATACATTATTTAAAGCCTGTCCTTGTATAAAGTTTTAATGCTTTAGGGTGACATTTGTGCATTATGATCCCCGCTAGGACACTGTGCACAGTGATGTGTATTTATTAAACATATAAACTGCAGAACAGATGCTTTGGATTGGAATGTGCCACATATTATATGTGGTTTATGCAACATTCGATCCACATTATAAATATCAAATATAACAAACTCACTCGGATTGTATCAAAGGGAGGAGTTCAGCGTGAAGGAGTACAAAATCGACAGACAGCATCTGATTGTGAATTTTTGTTTCCAAATATGTTTTCACTTATTAATGACATAACTTAGACTAAGTATAGTCTTATTTCACTGTTAGTTTTATCTTTTTGAAATGTTTTATCTTTGCCATCACATAGCATTGTGTTCCAGGTGTATGCAACTAGGTAAACGACAAACACGTACTCCAAATGAAAGGGCTGCAAATAGCGTGATGAGTATTACATCAAAATATTTCTTCATAACTACAGCGTCAAAAGCTACGTTTGTCAATAGAACCATGTAACTATGGTTACCTCCAAATCCTAAAAAAAACTCGAAACACATGATCGGACAGAAGCAGAAACAAATAAAAGCTACACAGACAGAACTCATCCCAAAGCAGCCTTCGCGTGTATTTAATAAGGACATTTAAGACAACGGTGACATCTTTTAAATGCAAACAGGAGTTAATTTATGTTTTCCACAGGAGACCACGTAACAGACGACTGCGAAGCAATCATTTCACAAGTTCAGTAATAACGTAATCAAATTTGTGTATTATAAATTGTATGGCTTATTAAAAACATTAAGAAAATGCCAAGACGGCAAAGATGCTAATTCCCAGATACAGGAAATTAAATTTATTTCAAAAATGGGTCTAAAGACCACATAGCAACGAGCTATGTCTGCATCCAAAGCGCTATTGTCTATTGAAGCCGAGCTCATCTTTGTTGTGGAGACTCGAACTGTTAGAACACTCGCTACCCGTCGGGTATTTCACTCGGACCGCGAGCGCGCTACTTCGTCTCATCCAGTGTACCAGTGATACAATAGCTGCCGAAGGACACATACTGACCTGCGCATATGGAAGGTAGTCCACATTGTACTGCTAACAGAGAAAACAAAGTCCACAAGCTCATCATTTCTTTCTGGGCAACCTTGTACAGCACGGAAAACGAAGTCGACTGTAATTTAAAATGTCCCATAGTACTGTTTTTGGATGGGAATAGGGAAATGTTTTTTTTTTTTTTTATCGAAACAAGTGGAGGCAAGTTTTCACCACTGAGCTGCTTCGCCAAGTGAAATCGTTCCCGCTAAACTGTTTCTTCCCAATACTTGGAACCTGAAGCAATAATTTAATACGCAAACATGTCTCGTTGACAACCCGACGGTCTAGATATTCAAAGCAGTAGGAGGTAATCCATTCCTTTTATTTGAGACAACGAGTTTCAAGTACGCCATCTGCTAGTGTGTAATAGTCGTTGTGTCTCCGTCGCAACCTGCTACCATGCAGTTCAATAGCTAACTTTTGCCTCCAGATATATATCTAAGAAATATTGAAAGAGTGACAGGGGATTTCAGCCCCGCCCAGTCTCTTTGCATTTTTTCTCAGACTTAAAGGAACATTCCTGCAAATTATGAGTCACAGGCTGTCAGATCAGCACTTGCACGCTAGGACGTTTACTGCCTTTGCAAACACGAAAACTGATGAAAAGTCCATATAGCAACGTTATTGAGGTATATCACGCCATCCTATACACAGCGAGACTAAATAAACTGGCAGGATAATGTAATTACGTGAAAGCCGACTAAATGTGGACAGGCGATGTGGAGAAACAACATTTCTGACAGAGTAAAAAAAGTTATCCTGATCGCACGAACAGTAACGCACTTAAAATTGTTGGACACACATTGTTTAACATACATGGGAAAGGGAACTGGCTGTAGAAAATGTGACAATTTGAATTCGCTGTTAGCATTTTTATCCCTACATAACCCTTTAAATTGATTTATCTGGAATGTAACTCGGCCAAATAAGATTTCACCACTAATCTGGGTGTGGATTTACTAAATTCTCCCCATAGCCCGTTATTTATACACAGACGAAAGGTGAGTAATTACATTCTAGGTTTTTACTGTTATTTCAGTAATCACAAGACAATTAATACAAAACCTAGTTCCTACTTTAATATTTTAAAGATATTTTTAAAATTTCCTAAAGTTTAAAGTTTTATTCAACAATTTTCTAAAAATATTAAAAATGTGATGTCACCTGACACATGATAGCAATACTGAATCACTTGTACAAAAACGTTAAATTGAATTAAATTAAATTCAGATAGTAGTGATCTATAACGGAGTACATATTGGATTTACATCTAGATGTAACGCATTTTTCGCTCACAGGACGCCCTCCGGTGTTAAATAATTACATTGCAACTTTTTAAATTCAATATCTTAAAATTTCAGTATAGCTTATAAGAGGCTTCTCACTGTTTTATACTATAATTTAATATAACGTCATAATTTACCAATTTAAAAGTACAGTGTACACCTCAGACAGAAGTCAGCAGACTTCTGTAAAAACCCAATGCATCTTGCAATTTAGACGTATCTTGATCAAATGCCTTCTTTCTTCACAGGGTAATATCGGTCTTTCCATCACCAGTCATTATTCACTGTCACTTCCAGGCCTCTTCGTTTAGTCTGTCAGGCAGGCAGGATTAGGGTGTCCTAACCAAGGGCATGCAACCTTTGACCTCAGTAAGAAGTCAAGAGTTCTTGCTTTGCCTTGCAATTAAACATACTAATATTACTTAACAGCAGTCTGCTTCCACTTGTTTAACTGTATGAACATTTACAGAACACTGAATATGTTTAGCTGCACCACTGAGGGGTCAGGCCTGGAACATATTGTATTTTTCTGTATGTAAAGCGTCTTTGTGACATGGAAATAAAAATAAATCTGATTGATTGATTGATATAAATAACATGCTGTAGTTGGGGTAGTTGCCTATGTGACACTATACACTATTCCTCATCAAGCTATCGCCACGGTAAAATATTTAACAAAGAATGAAGATCACTTCTTTGTTTCTTCAACTTTTATATGAGCCTAATGTTTTGAATGTTATTTTGCCTTTGTTTGGAAAGGGCCCCCACATGTGTCTGTTTATGTGCACCCTTTATCTCATTGTTACCTTTGGCCATGTTTTGGGAAATTGAGTCGGACCATGGTAAAAGGGAGAGAGAGGGGTGGGAAAAGGAAAGTTATCCTGGAAGGAACGTGACTGCCGTCGGCCTGAGGACAGATGTGACCTCAGAGATAGTTCGTCCTCTTTAAATGAGGCGTACTGACACAGCCAGCTACTGCTCTCTACAGCAGACCTGGCTTATTTTGGAGCAGTTAGAGCATTCCTTTGTTCTTTTTTTTCTCCTTCAGTCTAATTGCTCATATGTACCCGAATGAGACATTCCTCAGATGCTGAAAATCTCCTTAACTTGGAGGGATTTTCCTCTCGGGACTCAAATTTTCGGGATTACAAATTCCTGTTATGTTTGTTTAGCTCTTGGGGCTAATTTAATTTTTTTTTTAAATACACTAAAACAAACCCTGTTAAAAGACACTTTTACCTGCAGCTGTATGTTATGCTGTTCATGGCCTATGTCTACCAGAGAATCTGGAATACCTGGAATATTTTATCATTATTCAGTTGCAAAAGTCCTCCATCCAAAATCACCTGACCTGTGTCTTAGCTTGGCAGGTCTCTCGTTTAACACCCGATGAGCCTTAACATGTCATGCTGGATTGTGCTAATAAGGACTCCCTGAGCATGCTAATAGAGGAAACTTAACCATATGGCTACTATCCACTGATGTCTCACCAATATAGCTGTGATGCCCCAGTTTTGACCAACCCTTGGATAACAATTTGTGAAAATAATATTAGATCCTGTTTATTTTTTACGCTTCTTGTTTTCAAAAATTGTTTGCCATTTTGGGCTTTAATCTTGGTTTTCTGGCAGTCTGTGGTGAGAGAAACCCTTTTACAGAAGCGATATCAACAATGGCTTCCATAGTTAATTTAACGACAGAAGGACGTTTCCTCTCCTACCAGCAGAGCTCATTGTCTGGCCGTAATGGGATACCCTCGCCCTTCAGTAATTAACAGCGCTCAGTTCCTCAGGTTTACTGAAGTGGAGAAACCCTTGGAAGGAGTTTCCTCTCCTTTCTCAGGAAAACGAGACAAGCTGAAAAAAAGAAAGAAAAAAGGAACAGGCTTTAAAGGCCAGCGTTATTTGTGGCCGATGAGAGCCGATTGGAAAGAATGCTCTCTCTCGTTCTTTCCTTCTCTCTCGGGGTCCCACCAGAGGTAAAGTTGGTTCTCAAAAGGCATTTTTCTACCGACACACGGCCCAATCCGTTTTTTCAGGGGAGGATACAGCCTGTGTCTTGCGCCCACCTTTGTCTATTTGATTTTCTCTCCCTTGCCTTGATGTTTAAGTGAGATCCGTTACTGGGCACATCTCTTTTAGATTTGATTACCGACATGCTAATTCACTTCTGAAAATGGAACGATAATGAAATATGACAAAGAATTGCTTTATAATGGATATGGTCTCAAGTAATCTTCTCAACTCTTTATAAATGATCTTGGATTCATAACTTTATGCAATTATCTGTGACTTCCCCTTTCCTCGTAGAGAGTATTTTACACTTACCCTTAATGAACACAGGAGGGAGGCAATGGGGACAAGGGAATTTATATGAGTGTCACATTTATTTTTAATGGCAGACTCAGGCATCTGTCCTTATTTCCCTATTGTTGAGCAAAGGACAGAGAGCACCCATGCTTCGTTTGACACATGATGTATTGTGGGTCCATTTTGTTGTTGATTGTCAAATAAGAAGTATAATTGTGAGCAGTGGAAGTATAAATAAAAGCATTATAATGTATCAAGGGCTGCATAGACCTACAGAGAGAAACGTATCATGTTTAGATTGTAATTGTATTGTAGATAGATGAGACCCGAGTAAAGAGACCAATTTTTTAAAAGCATACACTGGCTTCTCTTCTGTTTAGCTAAATAGGTTATTTTTACCCCCACTGGTCACGTCAACACTGCCTGACTGCAGTAAAAAAGAAAACTTTCCCAACAATGGTATCTATAGTCTTTCTTTCTTTCCTTTTCTTTCTTGTTTGGCTCTCTTTTCACATGGGGGTCTTACCGAATCCTGACAGCAACAACAAACAATACCTATTGTCCCGGCGTTCTCTGCTCTGCTTCACTGCTGGGCATGTTCCCAGTGCCAGGGTGCTCCTCACTGGACGGGGATTTGGGGATGGGCGGGGGGGGGGTCGTAATTGAATGCTGGACAATTGGAAAAATGTTGATTGATGGTCCCAAGTTGTCTTCTGTGTGCTGAGACCAATATGTAGCTCATCCAAAATTTCTCAATGTGTTGCCAAAGGGTAGATGTGGCATGGGGTGGGTCACCAGAAATGTATCAGTCGCTGGCTAGAAAAACAGGAGGAGAGAAGGAAGGGGGTGTCTTGGTACAGGAATCCTGGACAGGACACAGCATTGTCTATTCAATTATGCCCGGTGATAATTCTCTGTTTATTTATATATGAATATTCAAGAGGAGTCAATCCCATGAAATGTTAGCAGTCACTACTCTGATTTTTAGAAACAAAAAAATAGGTGTTAATATAATTTGCCTTTCACAGAGTGCCTGTATGCAGGAAGAGTGTAAAAGTACAGAAAAGGCAGAATCGTTTTTAGACAGGAGAGTAGTTCTGTTTGATTCAGTGCACAGCTCAGTACTGCAATCAACACATTGTGAATGCGGGCATGCATGTAAACCTTACATAACATAACATAATAAAGAAAGATTATGATCAATTCTGAATTCTACAAAGAAAATAATAAGACTGGGGTGCTTTTTAATCTACATTACCGTAGCAGAAAGATACCATCAACATAACACCATAAAAATGATAATCATCGACTACATTATGAAAGATAATAATGCTGAATGATGTGTTTTCATGCAGCGTGATCATTCATGTGAAAACAAGCAAGATTAACTTCTCCTCTCCCTGCCTGCACAGTGTGCAATGAAGCCAAGGCTAAAGTGCAAGCAGCTAACAATGCATGGAACCGCTCAGCTTTCTCAGACAGATGAGTGAAGGGCGAAGAAGTAAGGGGGAAACTGCTGCTTGGCTGCAATGAAGAACTGGAAGTGCAGGGCTCTTCCTCTCCTGCCCCTGCTCCGGCAACCTGCCGGAGGAGCCACCACGTCGTTTGTCTCTCAGGCGAGTTATTATTCTGGCTGTCAGGGTAAGTGAAGAAGGGGACGGCCCAGAATTCCTGGGACAGTGGGGGGCTGATGGCCGGGGCTGACGGCAAGCCAGCGGGACGCTGTGGGAACACGGATGCACACACCCCAACACTGCTCCCCCCATCCACCCTCATCAGCACCTGCCAAGCTGGGAGGCAGAGGGGCTGATGAGGGGCTCGTCCCGCCCAGGCACCCCCACCCCCACTCACAGGATTGCCTTAAAAGGGCCCCCTGAGAATTTGAAGATGCTGTCATTTTTCAAACCATTAGTGCAGTTCGGCTGCAAATGTCTCCTTTCTACATACTTCCTCCTTCCTCCTGCATAGCTGGAGAAAAGAGAGAGGGAGAGAGAAAGGGAGTGAGAAACAGAGTGAAAGAGGGATAGTTTCTTTGGGTAGGCACAATTTCCGATTAATTAAAATTTCACAGTACCTAGTACGGAATTCAGTTAAAAATAGTTAGTTAATTTAAATGAATCAACTCTGTCACCCAACTAATTACTGGAGCGACAGCTGAAATATCACAGCAAATTTCCTATCCTGTTAGCAGCTATCTGAACTGCATCTAGCCACTGCACGCTTCTGCTGATTCGGATTCTATCCTTTTGAAGAGAAATGATCATAATTTCAGAAAACACTGTTGTTCTGCTTTTGACGTTTTCCCCATAATGCTCTATAGACTGACAAGTGTAAAACACATTGCTGAGAAACCCGCCTATGGTTGCGAGCACAGAAAGTGTAATCCGTGTTGGACAGGGGCAGACTTCCTGAAAGCTGTGGTAAAAAA
>JAOVYW010073731.1:0-14346 GCA_025775045.1 Hiodon tergisus
AAAAAAAAAAAAAAAAAAAAGGAAAACGGTGTTTGAAGATGCTGGAGCGAGCGGCGTGGATGCAGGGAGGAAAGCGGTGATAGAAGATGCCGGGACGAGCGGCGTGGATGCAGGGAGTTAATGAATAAGTCATGGCTTCAGTGTGTTGGAAGGGTCAGAGAAGTGGTGCACTGAGAACTGGATTTTTTTATTCTGTCCTTTCATGAAGTAAAAGCCCTTTAAAATGCAGCGGCGGAGAGCTTCGGGTCTCCGTTACGGAGAGCGGAGCGGAGCGGAGGCAGGAGGAGATGGAGATAAAGAGCCGGGGAATGTGGGGAGGGTGCAGACAGTCCTTCAGGGGCCCAACTACAGAGGGGAGCCCGGATAGGAGCCCGGATAGATTTCTCAGTGCCTGCGTCCGTCTCTGCAGCCCTGCGGGAGATACAGTTCCCATTATCTTCTGTGGGTCGGGGAGGAGAGCAGAGAAGAGCTGATGGGATAGATTGATCAAGGGGAGAGAGCGGAGCCGGAGATGAACAAACGAGCTGAGGATACACAGACGGGCAGGTCAGTGGACCGTCCTACCACGGTCCTCTCCGCATGTCTATGGGACACCCTGCTCCAGCACAGCGGGTTCAGGAAACGGTATCCATCAGCAAAATCAGGGATGGGGCCCGAGTAAAGGCCCAAACTGAGAAAATTGAGCACAGCTGTTCCTCTTGGCATGCAGCTACCACTCAACCCGCCCCCTTCGCCAACCTCCCCACTGGCAACTTCAGGGAAATCTGACGTGCGCGTGTTTGTGAGGGAATCAATGCAGCCTTCCCCTTATATAATATTAAAGAGAGAGAGAGCGAGCGAGAGGGAGAAACTGCATAGATGGAGTAAAAGAACAGGGTGTTTTTTGGCCTCCTTTTCACTGTAATGGGAGCCTGTTTCCTTATGAGATCCTCGTGAGATTAGGGTGTGAAACGGATCATCGTGGAGGGTGCCCACGATGGCTGCCAGAGAGAGAGAGAGAGAGAGAGAGACCACTGTCAGGAGCCTTTGAGTTGGTGGTGGGGAGCTGGAGAGAGAGAGAGAGAGAGAGACGGACAGCACGGTTTTTAACCCGTTTGCTCCACAGTCTTGCCTGGCAGGTGTGTCTGACCACTGACCCTGACATCCGCTAAGCAGAGTGAATAACATGCAGCGGGTAAACGGGTAGGAGTGACAGGCCTGGGTTAGGAAAGCCCAGGTTAGCACAGGTTAGGCAGAATGGCATTTCCAGGTGTGTGGCCAAGCAGCAGGTGTCCTTCATTACAGGAGGTGAGTGGGGGAAAACGGTATACGCGTATGAATAATGTATGTGTAGTGGGGGGGGGCAGGGCTCGATACTTGTCGGACCTGCTCTATTGCCTTATAAATATAGAGAGTGTGATTACCGAGCGGGGCCGCGTGGGCATGCTTGTGTCGCCACGCTTTGCCCATCCCGTTCTCCTCTCTGGCAGATGGTGCCGGGTGATCCAGGGCAGATTTGTCCACTCGCCTTCTACTTTCATCGCCTCCTGCCCATGCGGGTGGTCCTGCCGTAATCTCCAGGGCGCGGGATACCGAGCTGATTCCTGTTAACGCGTTCCGCCGGTTCCGCCGGGATTTGCGTGAAACGATTCCTCGTTGAGATAAAGACGGGAGAGAAAAGGGATCAGCGGAGGTGGCTTTATCCCTGTCCTCATCACGCTGCCCCCTGCTGTTGATCACCACTGAGATAAAGCCAAAAAAGCTAAAATAGGAAGGGCTGAGCATAAAAATGGGTAGAATAGTACACGGAAACCGGATAGAGGTTGACGTTGAAGCAGTGTATTTGGAGATATTGTGGTTGAAATGGTTGTGTTGACAGACTTTGTTCCCTGACCTTTGACTCCCCACGGGGCACCCACCCGTGGGGGAGAACAGTGTTGTGTCTGTTCCTTTGAACAAGGGCTGTGTGTGTGCGTCTGTGCGTGTGTGTGTGTGTCTGTGCGCACACTTGGGGTCGCCCTCCACTGTGTGTGACAACGCCCCCACAGGCCATGCAATAGCTCGTGACTCACGCGGATGTGGGAATGTCCCATGTCCCCAGTTCTGTGATACTCCTTCAGCGCTGACAAAGTGTGTTTTTGTTTTCTGAACGCGGCGGGGTGGTCGAGGGGGAACAGGAGCGCCTCCTGCTAAATCTGCATTCAGGCCGAGTCCCACGCAACCTTCCAGGCTCCCCGCGAAACGTCGCCGGTCCTGTCATCTCTCCCTTTCATTTATCCCAGCGCCTGTCCCCGCTGTTGGCTGGCCTCAGATGCAAATAAAAATCCAGGAAAAGGCCTTAAAAGTTATATTTACCTGCTTTTTTGTGCCGACTGGCAGCATCGATGTGGTGGTGGTGTTGTTGCAGATTATGGGTAATGGCTGTTCCTACTCCTCACTTCCTCTTCCTCTTGGTCTCGCTTGCGATCCTGTTCTCTGCCTGGATTTCCACATGTCTGTAGATGAGGAGCGAAGGTCCTGTGGGGGTGGGGGTTTAGTTCTTTTTTATTATGGGCAGTGGTCACTCTTCACCTCCCCAAAGCCATCCTCCCCGTCACCTCGGTCCCTCTCTCTCGCCCACCCGTGCCTGTGCTCCTCTCTTCTATATCCCCCCCCCTTCCCAGTGCCTCACTTGCTCAGCTCAGTCTTCTGTGGTAATTATATGAACAAATTAGCCCAGCTCCTGGGAAGTTAGGCACGTTCTCTCGCTTTCATTTAAAACGCAGCAAACGTGGAGGGCCCCCCTTCTTCTAATTGAAAGTTTAAAGGGTGTGTGTGTGTGTCTCTCTGTGTGCGCGTGTGTGTCTGTGTTTGTCTTCTTCACTATAGATAACACCATTAAAGGCCCTGGCGGGCACACAACTCTCTGTAACCCCTTTAGGGTTATACACTCACAACAACTGAATTTTTGGTCATTTAAGGCAGATGAGAAAACGGATTCCCACCCCCTGCCCAAAACTAAATCTGTCTTCGCCTCCCCAAATAAAGGGGAAATTTCCTATCCGCTGATGTGTGGAGAAATAAGCAATGGCCCCTGCACTTCATTACTTACTCGTTATGTCACCCCCCCCCCCCCACGCTCCTTATATAACTCCCTAACTGCTGTATGTGATATTTTTTCAGAAATCTCAACCTGTACCCTATGTGAGTAGGACTTCCCAACCCGTCCCACCGCCCTGTTGCTTCCCCTCTCTGCTGGACTCCCTGTCACCGAACTGTTCTCACAGATTCTCATTCTCTGTTTTATTTTCTCCCTGGAAATAATTTGCCCTCCTCCATTTCTGTGTGTCCTTTCCCTCAGTAGTTTGTCACTGTTCATTTTCCTCTTGCTCCATTTTCTCTCTAACACATTTATTCTAAACAAGATTTCTCTCTTCTCCTCTCTCTCTCTCTGCACTTTCTTGGGGGTGCCTTCCTTCCCGTTTCCATTTTTCATTTTCTTTAGAAATATGTTTTTCATTTTCAGTTTCAGTTTTCAGTTTTTCATTCTCTTCGTGTCTTCCTTGGTGTAGTTTCCCCGTCGTCCCCCTTCTTCTCTCTTTCTTTCTCAGATCAGGTCAAGGCTGCTTGCAAAACTAAGTGTATAGCCAAAGCAAATATAGTTAAACCTACATCAAATTGAATATACTGAAAAGAGTTTATTCCAACAGTATTAAATATACACTATGACTGTGATTGTTGTCTCTTTGCACAATCTGACCCTCGTCCCCGGGTTTTCACTGAGTCATGGTGTGCCCTGTGTAGGAACTCATTTAGAAAATCTGTCTTTCAGTCTAGTAGTGAGCCGGGGGTTGCGCTGAGTCCGAGTGGAAGTGTGTCATACTCACACAGCTCCTTCCCCTCCTCAAGCTGGAGCATTAGTGGAGCTCCTTTTGCTCCCTTGTGTGTGACTCTGTCTGTAAGCGTGTTTGTGTGTGTCTCTGTCTGTACGCGTGTTTGCGTCTGTCTCTGTACACGTGTGCGTTTGGTGTACATATGTGCTCGTGCTTGTGCTTGTACTCGTGTTCTTGCTCGTGCTTGTGCCTGTGCTTGTTTGTGCGGATGTGAGCGTTGTTGAAGAGAACATTTGCTATAAAAGCCACAGGGATTCACATAGGTTTAAGCAGTGATATATCACAGCTGTTTTAAACTGTCAAAAACACTGCTTAGAACCTCAGACTTTAATAATAAGAAAATCTGGTGCATGATCACCACTGGCCTACAAAAAAGGTTATAGATAAGCAATTCATAGTGTTTATTTATTTTATGAATTAGTGCACTCTTTGTCTAAACTGACCAAATTGAAAATCGTATGCTTGAATTGTTTAATTTTGGAATGCACACTTATAATTTCCAAGGGGTTGTAGGAGACTATGGGCAACAGAAGTGCAAAACGAGCGGTTTCATCAGAGGTAGGTGCGCGGTGTGTCGCCCCAGGTGCGCGGTGTGTCGCCCCAGGTGCGCTGTGTGTCGCCCCAGGTGCGCGGTGTGTCGCCCCAGGTGCGCGGTGTCACTTGGTTAGTATTGTTAGCAGCACAGATCTGTCTTGACAGAAAAATATGTCAGGCTGCACATATAAACGTAATTGTTTGAAGAAGGATCGGCTACCAGGTTTTTGTTTGTATAAAACCTGATTGGTCAGGAAAAAACTTTTTCCCCCTCCCCCCTGACTGGGGGGCAGATCTCCATCCCCAAAGTGAATTCCCATCTTATCCAGTTGTAATGGGCTAATTCCACACAAAGAGACGTACAGTGCTCAGCGCCGACATCTCCTCTGTACGTTTCCGGTTCTCTGCTGTACATTTCCGGTTCTCTGTTGTACTTGACGGTTCTTTGGTTGTGCGTCAGGTTTCCCACTGAAGCTCTTCATCGGGTTTACTTAGACAGACTTGCTAACGCCCCATCTTCATTTGCCTTAGCTTCTCCCTTCGCCTGGGACTTCCTTTCATTTCATTTATTTAGGATTTAAATGAAGCGTGCATAATTGAAGTGCTGTGCATGACGGCCATCAAGCCCATTGCAAACCACAGAAGGCCTGTTCGCTTAATCAACCTTCCCGTCTTCCTCTTCTCTGGTCCGTTATCCTATTCCCCGTTTCCCCTCACATCCCCGTCTGCCACCCCTCCCGCCTGCCTGCCTCGTTCGAGACAGGTGGCTCCGGGGAGCAGGGAGAGGGGGGATGTTTTGCGTCCACAAATCAGCACAAACTCTCGAGAAACTGCTGATGGAGTTTTTAAGTGCTTAGGCACAGTGAAGGCAGGGGAGCTTGGGTTCGAAAGGTGAGACGGGGCGGGCAAATGGGGGCAGGGCGGGCAGGGGGCTGGAAAGACGGGCATCCTGAAGGAATGAAAGAGTGAGCTCACAGGCAAAGTAGACGGAAAGGATTAGTCTCTTAATTCCCCCTGAGGATTCAGAATTGCAGTTTAGCGAGGCCCTATATTGTACTGTAAAGAACTGCAATAGAGGGCTCTGACAAAACAGGTGTGTGTGGTGTGTGCACAGTGTGGCGGACTGTGGGATTGAGGGTAATGCAATTTACGTCTTTGTCCTGTTCTCTGTGTGGCTGATGTCATTAATGCTGGTCAGGCAAGAGCCAGACTGTACTTGCAAGGCACGCTCACAAATCCTGTTTGAATTGAAGAGCACCTAGTCAGAGGCGGGCTGTAAATAGCATCTCCAGTTCATTTTGGAATTCTGATATTTTAGTTTGATGTAATTAAGCGGAGTATATTCCTGAACATTGCAATTTTTTACACCCCCCCCTTCCCAAAACCTTTCAGTTCAGGCCTTTTTTTCCCTCTTAATAAATCCTCCTGGCAGCAGAACTGTCGACGATGCTAATGTCTGCGTTGTGCTCAGTGTCGTGCGGGTCACTGCCGTGGCAACCAAGACGGCGCTGCCCCCACCAAAATGGGTGGAGGGGTGGAGGGATGGAAGCGGGTGCGGGAGAGAGGATGGTAGGGGGGAGACTAGGAAAGAGGCGGGGCTGTGTGACTCCATGGAAACTGTACAAGCGAAACATAAGCGTGAGAGTGAGTTGGAATCAGGGAGCAGGGTCTGGAGTGTGAATGTTGGAAGGAATGGCGGAGATCTGAAAAGCGAGAGATCGCGTTCGGGGACTTCTGTCAGCACAGCTGCGCGTGTTTCTCAGCGCTCTCCACCTTTTGGACGCACCAGTGACCTTTTCTGGTCTATAAAAGCATTTGAACTTCAGGGGAAGAGATGCAGGGAGGTAGATGAAGACTGAGATGAAGGGGCGGGGGTGGGCACGTGTTGGGGGACAATAAAGGTACTTTGGTGTTATTGGAGAAGCAGAGGAAGTCTAGAGCGCGATGGAGGTGTAGTGACCTACTTTGGAAAAAGAGAGACGATGTGTTTAAACCGAAACGAAGAAGAGAGCGAGGGAGTTGGGGACGGGGGCGGGGGGGGGGGGGGTGCGGTTGGCAGGCAGCCATCTTGGATTGTCTGGTTGCTATGGTGAACAAGAATGAGTATACCCGGTCTCATTCTCAGAGAATGGCACACACACACAGACACACGCACGCAAAGCGCTCACTAGTTTGGACCACGTCTCATCATATGTGCCCGTTCATACGGGGAAATTTCACGCATTCGGCGTCTGTATTAATTCCCAAATGCTGAGCGATTCAGGGCACGCATCAACGGCTCTCCCCGAGGTGCCAATCACTGTAATGGTGCAAATTGGGTTGGCCGTTTCTCCAGTGATGCTGCCAAGAGTGACAGAAAAAGTATGATGCGCCTGAACCTTGGCGGTACACAGACACCAGCAGCGCCCAGCGTCTCCGAACGATTCTCTCCATTCCTGCTGGCTAAACCACCACAACGGCAGTGCGGCAAATGCCAACTGGGGCGCCGTGGTTAAAAGCGTGGGGTTCTGGGGTCTGCCCTAAGCCTGGTTCCGGGGTTCCGTCGCGGTCCATGGGTCACGACTCCACTTTATTGGCGTGAGGGTGAGCTGGCCTGCCAAAACATCGTGTCTGGAACATAATAGAATTTCATTAACTGGAGTGGTAAACGTTAAACAGACAGAGCTGAAATGATCTTCCAGAATAGTCCCATGCGAGGGAAGAATTACAACAAAACTCTCATCTTTCCCGCAGACCAGTTACTTTTACTTTAAAACTTCAAACGCTTGCTCATCTGAGCAGCAGTAATAATCATGCATATTTTCGAACACGGCTGAACCCCTGCCTCGGACGTGTTTTAAAGGCACGGAACGCGACTTTGAGGCTTTGAACTCTACAGGTCGGAGAGGGCCTCTGCGATGATCAGGAACTGTGTCAGGACTCCCAGAGCAGCGTTCATTTAAAGGAAAGAAACGAGCTATAGTGGTTTGGTCTTAATTGGGGAGAGAAGACGGAGCTGGAATTGAAACCACGCGGGTCGGGCTCGTTATTGCTGGTCACGTGTCCGCCGCCTGACCGTCGTGAGCCAGGCTGCACGGGGAGAAAAGCTGCCACAAAACTTTTAATGATGCGGCCCGCACAACCCAGGTCCCCCCTGCTCCCAAAGGTCACCCCAAATTGCGTCCGTTCCTTGCCCCCACAAAGCGTTCATATAAATTAAGAGAAATGTTTAACGGGAAATGCCAGCTGCCACCCGACACGGACAATGTGATGGCGGTTATCCGGGAGTTTTCCCGAACGGCTACAGGAAAAAAACAGAGCACGGGCTGATAGTTGCGCTCTTTACGGAAGTTGTAGCGGAGGAAGACGTCTCATCACGAGAGACGTTATAGCTATTGCTGATAACAAAGCGTTGCTGATGAGAGGTGATGTGGCTTTGGGGTTTTCGGGGAGGTAACGTTTGTGAGGGATTCTTTTGAAGACTGGTCCAGAGGTGCTTTATAGCACTGTGCTTTTGACGTCTGTCCACTGTGGGGCGGTTAAGTCCTTGCCCTGGAGAAGACAGGCGACGGTCCGTCAGGCACTTAACCACATAATTCAGCTCTTGCTTATTTTGATTGAGCCGGTGCACGCTGTTTGAGGGCCCCGCTATGAGCCCGCTTGCATCTGTGTGCCACTTCTTTTGGTCCACGACAACCCTGGCGGTTAATTTGGTAATCGCTTTCCGATTAATGAAATTAGACACGTTTGAATGCACTTGGACGTGCCCAATTCGACCGCGTTCCTCTGGGTTTTTTTCTGTGGGACACCTTTTGGCCAATCGACTGCTGGACTGTGTTAAGGGGCACCCTGGGCTTTCCATAGGGGGAAAATCTGAAGTCTTCCTAATCGTTTATATTGACATCCAATAGGGCCTTCAATTAAATATCAAGTCCTCTGGAAAAGAAAAGTCAATGAGGGAAAATAATGACACGGGGGAATAGCGTTCCTGTGCAGTGACTGTCAGCTATCCTACCTTGGCTTAATTTTTTGCACATTTCTCCACCGTTTTCTCTCTCTGCAGTTAAAGGATTTCAACCTTCAATTCGGTATCTGAGAAGTTGTCTGTCTATTCTTTCACGAACATCCCCTGGTGGGCCATAAAGAAAATTTGCATTGCCCTCACAGTTGCTAAAACGACACGACGGTCATTCCTTTGATTGGCGATAGCCCGCATACAAATAACACAGAGGATATCCAGAGTGCGCAGCCTTTCCCCTGTAATTCCCAAGGCTTTTGTTAGTTCAACACACTTTAATCCGCAGGTGGGGTCTCCCACCGGGCCAGTAACAGAATTTCTCATCGGGGGAGGCATGGGAAATTCGGGCATTAGGAAAGCAGAGCGCTATGGGGGGAATAGCTACAGGAAAAGCTAGAGCCTTTTCTCTGTCGCGGTCCCTCTTCCTGTAGGTGGTGTTAGTTTATTTTAATACTTTTTGTTTTTCGATTTGCAGTCTGTAGAGTGTGGTTACAGGCCAAGAGGTTGATGAGATTTGTCATTGATGGCTGAATCCATGAAAAAAAGGCCTGGATGTAGTCCCTTCGGAACCTAAACAAACCCCTGAATGCTCCCTTCACCTTTTCTCTCTCCTGCTCTCTCATTAATTCCCTTTCAAGAAATTAGCCTTGTGAAGTAGGGCCTGGGAAAGAGAGGTGTTCTCTGTCTGAATTCGCCGGATGTGAGAACTGACCCCGTTGTTTTAGTCATTAACACTTGTCATTTCGCTCTCATTTTTCCCCTCTTCCCAGACAAGTATTCTCATGCCCTGAGGTTAAGAGGGAGTGTGGGGGATGTGATTGGTGGGGGGGTTGTGTGCATAGAGTGCTTTCTTTCCCTCTGCTTTCTCTTAGGTGGTTGGCTAAAGGTAGAGATATCCTGAAGTTGGCTGTAAGAACTCTCTCTCTCTTTCGCAGGTGTTTCGCAGTGGCGAGGGCATGGGTATCCGGCTGGACAGTGCCTCTGCGTTCCAGGGCGCCATCATCTCGCCCCACTACGACTCGCTCCTGGTCAAAGTCATCGCCAGCGGAAAGGACCTGCCCGCGGCCGCCGCCAAGATGAGTCGCGCGCTGGCTGAGTTCCGAGTCCGCGGGGTCAAGGTAGGCTGACTGCCCAGTCCGCCAACTACGCCAAGCTCACATCTGCAATCTGTGGGTACTTGAACCAGTGGGCACTTTATGGGTCGCGTGCATACGACCAATCACCGAATATTTTGGCTTTAGCTCTGAAATGCTTGTTTAACTTTTTCCCATTAATTGAAAGTGACCTCCGTCTCAAGATGCATGCATAGACACAATTTTAAGAATCAGCCCTTTTTTTCCAAGAGAAAAACTCAAGTGCCAGTCAAGTTGAGTTCATTCTCCAATTTCTGTCTGGGGTTTTAGATGCCGCTGTGTAGTTTGTAAAACTGTTTGACATTTTAGGCCCCTATAAGTTTTTATTCTTTTCTCTCAATTGCGAAAAGGCTCACCATTGACATAACTGCTGTAATGGGGGCAAAGTTGCTTTGAATGGCAAGGGTAGTCTGAGGTCAGCTGCAGCATCGTGAGGGCTTCGGAGCGTCTGCAGTCATAAAGATGTCTTTATTACAGTATAAAGGACCGCAGCACACTTTTGCCTGAAGGATAAAAACGGGACTCGAGGCCAAGCTGTGCAGTATTGATCCCCTGACTGGCTGGCTCTGGGTGATGGCGGCAGGGTGTTGATCAGTTCATTGGCTTTCTCTCGGCTGCTGTACTATGTGCAGGTCGCTTGGTCAGCCGTATGGCATGTCAAGCTTCGAGGTTTAAAATGCCTGGCTCATTGCATGGGTCGAGAAGACGGCGAGGGTACGTTTAGACCCTGACGAGAGTGTTGCACGTGCTTGGAGAGGCTCCTTACCGAGACTTCTCCATGGTTATACAGAAGCTATGTAGTCTTAAGGCCTACAAATGGTTCTATCTGCTAAGCCTATAAATGATGCAGTGCATGGATGATATCTTGTTTTCTTTCAAAAAACGCTTTTGAGAGAAAAGGTTAAATCCTATTGATTGATGTGGTCTTATGGGTTTCGTGGCTTTTAAAAACAAAAATCCTTCAATCACAGGCTAGGAAAGAAAGCTCTATGGTAACACTCTGGTGGGGCATCTGACCCTTTTGACCCTAACGTTAGCGTTATCCTTTGGATCGAAATTGCCTGAAAATGAGAAAGGGGATGAAATTTGAAGGGAGTATTGGGAGGTGGGAAAAGCAAGATCAGGCAGAAGTGAATGGAGGGGAAGACAGGCGAAAGAACAACAAAATGAGATGGGGAGATGGTAACAACGCATGACATGTGAGGTTACATTGCCTGTAGCACCTGTCACCATTGCACACGCCCTACTTTGGCAATGTACTGGTATGTGCCCCTGAGTGCACAAGTCAGTGTGCGTGTATGTGTCCAGACATGTCTCTTATCTTTTCTCTCTCTCTCACACACACACACACACACACCCACACACATTTACTGTCTCACAGACAAACACTCACGCAGGCACTCACACATAGTTATGGACAAAAACACATGAAGTCACTCAGACACACACACACACACACACACACACACACAATTAGTTACACATATAGTCCCTCTCCTAAGCCAGTGCCACTGTTTGTCACCTCATTAGAAAGAGGTAGCGCAATAGTGAACGAGGGTGGAAAATGCAATTACCGTCTCGCTCACACTCTCACACACACACACACAATTACAGTCTCACTCATGCTCACACTCACACACACACACAATTACAGTCTCGCTCACACATGCACACACACACACACAATTACTGTCTCGCTCACACATACACACACACAATTACAGGCAAGCAGAAAATACTGGAGGAGCAAGAAATGTCAAAACAGAAAGACAAAGGGACTAAAAATATGACATTGAGAAAGGCAGACATACTTCAGCATTGACGGTTGTCTATTACCTTTGCCAGAATGTCCATTTGTAAAACGACATATTTGTGTTGTGCGACATTTCAAATCCTGTCTACTAAGGCTCTTAAGAATTCCAGTGAACAAAGCATTTGAACTTGAACTTGAACTCGAGAGTAGGAGAGAGATTAAAGCAGGAAAAACAGAAGGGTGGGGGGTGTTTGGAGTGCACCAGGAGCTGCTGTACTGTGGTGGAGCTGGCCTTTGAAAGCAGGCAGTCAGGGAACCTTTTAATGTTTCACTTCATTACGTTTCTCTTATCATCCCAGGCCTATTCTCTGCTCACAGTTGTGCTTGTACCCCCCCTTTCCCAAATCTCGCTCTTCCTTTCACTGCCCTCCTTCCTTCACAGCTCTGTCGTGTTTGTGCCCTCAACCCCGCCACCACACACCCCCTCTCGCACACGCTCTCTCTCTCTCTCTCGCTCGCTCGCTCGCTCTCAGCCTTTAGTTTCAGCCCTGGGGGGACGTCTTTGGCACGGCCAACGTTTGCAGTCTGGCCAAGGCAGTGAGGCACAGACCACTGGGCACATCATCGCCCTGTTCGTAAGAGATGATGATGCCATCACGCCTTACTCTTTAAGGCGATATTCAAGCCGTGTGCAACTAAAATTTTTCCATATTTTTTTCTTCCACATTTCCCCGAGTCTTTTTCTCCCCTCCCTCCACATCCCGTCTTCTTAAATTGGCCCATTAATGTCACAGGTATCCGAGATACCATAGGGGGAATTTACTGTTTACTGTCTGCTGTGGGGAAATTAGAACTTTGGTCTCCCTGGAGGCTCGGATCGGCCTACCCTTGCTGTACCCCACATCGTGAAGGATATGTTATATGTGTTACCGATCGGCTTCAAAGCTGCCCCCAAGGATCAGACTCTCCCCTGGGTGAATTAAGCCTGAATTCAGTGTGGAACGACAGCCAGGGAAGAAGGATGGCTCTGATTTGTTTCAAAGCTGCTGCCCTTGCTGTCTCAGTGTCAGGAGTGCTACGCTTTGCAGAATACAGCGCTCAATTATTATTTAAATTGACCCAATATATTGCCAATTAACGTGTGCAAAGTGGCGTGTGCCCAGTCTCTGCCTGTTCATTGTGGGTTCTATATTAGGGATAAAAAATGTCAGTGTGACATTAATGTGGGAAGGAGACACAGGGAGAACGAGTTAATGAAAGAAACTTGAATGGGTATTAGTGGCAGTGAGAGCGTTATCGATGGTCTTACACCCCGTCTAAACACAGTGAGAGTGTTACTGATGGTGTTACATCCCAACTGAACACAGTGATACATGAGTGATGGTCTCGCATTCCGACTGAACACAGTGAGAGCGTTAGTGATGGTGTTACACCCCGACTAAACACCCCAACTAAACACAGTGAGAGCATTAGTGACGGACCGAACACACCACTCCTCATTTAGGTGCCATAACAGGATGTAAAACTTCCGGGCACACCAGACGGGCACGCCGTCCATGCGGTTGACTGGCAAACTTGCAGACGGCAAAGATGCAATGTGTCTGATGAAGACATTTCTCCTCGTGACGCTCTCACGTGTCTGCCAGAGTGCTGATCTCGAATGGAGGGAAGGAGTGCCCTCTGTGAAGGTGTGCGCTCTTTAACCTTTTCTCCTGCGTTGTCCTGTCCCCATCCAGCTGACTGCTACATTTTGCAGAGAGCTAAAATGCAGGTGATTTGTGATTCAGGTCTGGTACACAGCTTGAATTCTGGCTCACCACTGGAATTAAGCCTGGGGGCTGGAATTTAATCAGAATTTTGACCCACCTGCTAATCTGTAATTACAAACCGTGTTCAGATAAATATACATATTCCTCTGATCATCTCAAGCCCTTTCTCCATAGATAAAAATTGGTGGGAATTTTGAGGAGAATTGAATTTCCCTACCGTATGGCTTTTACAGTTTTATCTTGACATGTGCTGTTACATCTTTCTTTGTTCCAGTAACACTGATGTAGTGTAGCCGAGTGGTGGGGTTGGGGGGGGGGGGGCGCGTGGGTTTTAATGGGGGATGACACGGTCTGAATCAGCGTGACTGGCTTTGAGTGGAGCGATGGAAACGGAGGCTGAGGAGGACAGGGGCGCGAGTGGGAACCGTGATAAGAAAGAGAGGTGATGAAAATGGAAATCTGTCAAATAAAGGCCAGAGATTTCTCCTTTTTGAAACTCTTTTTATGGGATGTTCCGGGAGGGGGCTTGCACAAATGAATGAATATGGAAGTGGGATATCTGTTTAAGTGTTACAGGCCGCTCAGCCTGGTTTTTAGCTTGAATTTCACAGCTTTTGCACCCCCGTCTCTGCCTCCTCCTTCCCCTCCCCAAACCTGTGTTCACTCTGCTCCGTTCCCATCGGCGTGTCCCGCGTGTGCAGTGCCTTGCACATCAAGGTCGTGTCAAATGCCGGCGGTCTGGACGAATGGGAATTTGACAGGAAAAGGAAACGCGAGAGATCCCTCTGCGGAGAGACTCAGACAGGGACATGCTGAGTGAGAGACGCAGAGCATTGTGGGTCGGTGATGGGGGGTGACCTTGGTGTGAGCATGTGGAAATTTGATTAAGAAATGAAAGCAAACACCTCCACCACCCCAGATACCCAACCTGACAGAGTAATAAAACATCCCTGTCACTGCTACTGCTCTGTTCCTTTTCTCATGCAGTGCACAAGCAGCTACGCCCGTGCTACACCCACTGTACAGTACAGCAACAGCAGCTACGTCCGTGCTACACTCACTTACTTTACAGAACAGTATCAGCAGCTACGCCCGTGCTACACCCACTGTCCAGTACAGCAACAGCAGCTATGTCCGTGTTACACTCACTTACTTAACAGAAAAGTATCAGCAGCTACGTCTGTGCTACACCCACTGTACAGTACAGCAACAGCAGCTACACCCACCGTACAGTATAGCAACAGCAGCTACGTCCGTGCTACACTGACTCACTTTACAGAACAGTATCAGCAGCTACGTCTGTGCTACA
>JAOVYW010073732.1:0-19506 GCA_025775045.1 Hiodon tergisus
AAGCTGTCATTACCAACAAAGGCTTTTTTACAAAGTATTAAATAAATATCAGTAAGCGTGTTCAATACTTTTTCCCTGTGTCATTTCACATTATTAACTTAATTTGCTGAGCTCATTTGTTTTGGTTTCTTTGTATATATGGATTACTTGGATTGTTATCAACATCTGGTGAAAATTTCATGTCAATAGCACCTTTGGAAATATATTTACTGAGAAAAATGGTGACGTGCTCAATACTTATTTCACCCGCTGTATATATATATGTATATATATGTGTGTCTGTGTGTATATATATAACTGCCTTTGATTGTAGTTTTGTTTGTTACATTCAATGTACTAAACGTGAGAAACTTCTTTGTCATTTTATCTTTTATCGTATTTGATACATGTCAGTTGTTAGCAAAACCAAGGATGCTCTTTAAATTGATTATAGGTATTAATTTACATTTTTATAATATAAGTGTAATGAAGTTATACGCTGTACATTTGTTTTTCATAAGACATAATAAATAACAAATCAATCTGTATTTCGTAGTTTAATACGCTTTTTAAAAATGTAAAATGTGCTCTATTATTCAGAAGGAAACTGATTAAAATAGCGGCATCTGCTGGCCAATTATATGCCCATTGCAGATTTCAATAATGTCCTTGTTTTGCCTGGACGATGGAGGCTAACATTACATGCAGTTATAGAAATTAATTTTTGTCCGACTAAAATTATTCAATATGCCAACTTTTGAGCCAATGTCAAAAGCGGAATCTTTTCCACACTAGTCCAAAATCTACTTTTCCTTCAGAATACACGCTACTTTTAGAATAACTCCCAGCACCACACACGAGGCACAACTTCCCTGTCTGAATGAACCAATCATACTCTTTTCTTCGACTCCAGGGAGTGACGTCACGGTGCGTAGCGAAATCGTTCTTAACGAGCTTCGTTACTATAGCTGCTGAAACTATGTGGCAACGGCTATAAATGTATTATCCATAGCACTTAATATATAGGTATATTATATATGCATTAATATATCTATTAAATTTACTGAGGGACAAAATTATGTTTACTGAACTACAGTTCTAATTGCAACTACCGCAGTGTTCATATTTGTACCGTCACCAGGATTCTGTTTGTTTCACCTAATTTACAATACATTTTGTTGGTAAATTGTCCAGCACAACCTAAGGCATTACAAGAAGCTACAGAGGCTGACACGGCTTTTTTTTTTACAAGAATAGTCAATAACAAGTGCAAGACCTTTACTATCACAGCCTCCACACAACGGTAAAGCAAAAGCAATGTTGCTTTTTAAAAATCTGAGCTCATTTTAAATTGGTGGTCAATCGAGAAATTTGTCAATGGCAGGCAAAGTGGGAACAACCATTTGTCTTGTAAGTTTTACATTAGGGTCCTATCCCTCAGTGGTACATGATTAATACCGCAATCTCGCTTGCTCTCAAGAAAATGTTACCTCTATTATATCACTAAACATTTTCTTTTTGCAATTGCAAATTGTGTGTTTCTGCTGTGTGTGTGTGCGCGTTCGTGGGCGCGCGCATGCATGAACGTAGATACAGTATTTATCTTAACTAAGGCTAGTTGTTCTATTGGAGAATACAGCTGACGCATTATTCTCACTATAATTTAATACACATTTAAAAACTGATAAATTATTTAATTCAAATCTTGAAATTTCAAAACATAGCTGTTGCTTTTTACACCACTAAATTGGCAACATACCGGAAGGGTTATGTAGTTCCTATTCCTATGTTCCAGAACATACGCTTAGTTTCTTTTTACAAAATTGTAAGCCACCAATAAAATCATATCAAATTTAATAAAAGTTATAAAACTTTAAGTAAAAAGGGTTAAAGAAAAGGGAATAAACAGATATCATTTTAATTCACCTTGGAATAAATGTTTAGTTAATTAATCACCGATCCAAATAAAAAATATATATTGCACACCCCACAGCATGTAATGTGGTCAGATGCTCCAGATTTTCGGAAAGCAGGTTTGCTGTGATATATATGGGTTTGTCGTCTCGGTTTGCAGCTAAGCCCAAGGTGCTCCCTGGGGGTCTGGACACAGAGTCCCGATACACTCGGCTTTATCTTTCTTTAGAGGGAGGGAAGCACGGGAACTAACTCAAACCTAGCGATTTTCAGTGTGGTCTCCCTAAATCACACCTATGAGTATGGCAGGTATACATTTCCACTGTTATCAAGAAGCTGGAAACATTATTTCTGGCAAAAAAATTGGCAAATTGAAGAAAAGAAGAAAAAAATTTTTTTCAATTTTGCTTAATATTGTTAAAATCAAACTGTGGGTCAAAATCTTATTAATTAATAGGGGTACCCTGTTAATGGTATGAAGAAAGTGACTTTCAACTACTGCTACACGTGACGAATGAATTTAAGGCTCATCTGATCACTGACATTTACAATGAGAGTGGAGAGGCCTACTCTAGTTTTCCCTTCACTGGAAAATTCTGTAAAATGAATTACACATTAGATAAGGTTTTATTGAATATGCTAGGACCTATGAAAGCACCTGCAACTGCAGGATGATGCAATAGTTTCTCCATCTACACTATTTTTGAAAGGACAGCTCATTTTATTCAAGAAGTCAGTAATAAACTGGCCTGATCTGAATGTACATATGTCTGTCCACAGATCGTTTTTATAAACGTTCTACAGACTTCCCTCACAGTCCCAATTCTTCCCTTTTTAGGCACATGACTTCGTAGTTGAAGACCGTCAGAACACTAAAAAATATCAAGTGCAGAAAAGCCTTTAGAGGGCAGTGTTGTCTTTTTGAAATTCAACATCTAGAAAAATATCTAGGAAATAGTACATGAAAACTCACTCAAAAATAGTCGTTGGTAAACATGCCTGTTGGGTAAATACAAAAAAAACTACCACAGTGAAGAAACAAAAGACAAAAACCTATTTAATTTTGTATATATTTGGACTCGCCAATCACATCTCTTATTGTCACAATCAGCGAATTAAACATTGAATGGAGTCATTCAAAGTCAGTCCCACTGTTTGGCCTTTATATTCTCTTCTTTCAAACTCTAAATTCATGAAGTATGTGTGCCCAATCAAACATTTTTTATTTTTACATGTATGTTGGGTGTCTAATGGTAACTTCTGTCTTTTCATCGTATTGTTACAAGCATGATAAGTCTCCTAATATATACTACTCAGTTTTAACTGAAAAAAATTATTGAAACACTAAATTAACATAACTATGCTTTTTTTTTTGACACCGTTCACCGCAGAATCTGTTAATCTAGGATCAAAGATAAGAACCACGGTGTCTGCGCTTTAAAAATCCATCCATCCATGCTCAGCAGCCACTTACTTTATCCGGAGTCACAGGGAGCTGAAGCCCATCCCAGCAAACACATGACATGAGGCAGGTACACCACGGATGGGACACCAGTCTATTTATCTATTTTTGGAGCAGTTACTTTTTTTTCTTTGCAACAGCAATGTTTTGTTTGGTACAACTTACTGTAATTAATCCTTACTCAAGATACATCTGTCTCCCTTCTTTGCTTTAAACATGAAGCCCCGGAGACTGAAATAAGCAGAGTTAAAATGAGGTAAAACTTGAATTGATAGTACATTTATCTGCTTCTTTTTTTGATCTGACAGGCATAATAAAAAAACAGGTGAGGACTGGGAGCTCTTCGCTGGTTTGGCATGAAACATATGGACCCTGCAATTCACTTTTGTGAAGACAAAGCTACTCTTTTACATCCACATATTTTCTACAATGGTTCTAGTGTAAATGCAGGGGGGAAAAAAACAGAAATTAAATACCTTCGACAAACCGAAACGGGCCAAGGATGACGTGGGAAATGAAGACCAGGCCCTGTTGACTATGTTATTAAATGGAGATGTTCTGTTTGTAGCATTCATTTTTATTTACCATTTTACAGTAACCAAATACATAAATAAATATGTTGGCCTGGACAAAATTACATTTAGCTAAAATAGTATTACTGAGCAATAGTGTCTCCTCAGGACTGGCTGGTATTAATAGCATATAATGAAAAATTGTCTCCTCTATAGTTGGGCTTTGTTCCAACACTTGATCTGTCTCGGAGACCAAGTGTAACAAGGTCAAGTAAACTGAGATTAACTGTATTGTATGCAGTTGTCACAAGTGTAGGTAATGCATGCCTATCTCTAATGCCGGCTGCAAAGCAAATGTTTTTGCATTTGTTTGATTCAATTGCACACCTAAACGATAGTCGAAAACTTGCTGAATTCATTTTAGGAACATACCAGCAAATGCTTTATGTATTAAGCAAATAATCCACAGTAAACCATAGGTTAAAACTAAATTTCCCATTATTTAAAGACTGAGGAGAAGAAAAAAAGCAAGATATGGGTCGACACTGATGCCTGAATATGAAATAAAATCTGTTTGCTCTCTTCTTTCATTTTTGAGATCTTAGTAAACAATTTCTCAACCAAGAATGGAAGGTCTAAAAGACTGATTAATAATAATTATATATAATAATATAATGTCTCCATCTGTAATACTTCCTTATTTTTTGCTGAAGCCCCAGTTTTTGCCTTTCCCTCTTTTTTCTTTTGCATGTCCCCTTTGCAGTACATTATTTTACAAGTGTTTTCAGTTTTATTTCTGCATTGCCGACAATGTAATTCCTGAGCTAAGTTGTAGTACTTGACATGAAAAGAATGAGCAGGCCCTCTATAAAGTGCAATTCCACAGTTGCAGTGAAGTAAGGAATGTACATATAATGTTTACTTTCAACCGACTATTCAAAAAAATCATACATATAAACAACCCAATTCCCTTAAACACAATTATTTACTAGTGCACATTTTACCACACAGGAAGATGACAGGCTAATACTGCAGGAGTGTTAACAAAAAAAAACCCAAAAAATTATAGCTAAGAGAAGTATAAAAACGCAACAACTAAGCAATGATTTCTGCCTTTTATTTGAGTATGTAACTTAGCTTCCATTAGTTAGTTAGAATTTTCAAACTGACTCTTAGAACCAATCCTGCCCCCTAGAGATCCCACACTAGGGCTCAATTAATTAAGAATTGGAATGAAAAGCAGCAGGCACATTTAAAACCACTGACCAAGATCCAAACACAAAGCATTTTCTATAACAATTGTATACCTAATAACTTCCTATAGTGGTAATTAAACTGACAGCTACATCACTGTATACTTCAGCAAATGTAACTAACTAAATGTAACTTTTACAAAAAAAAAAAAAAATGTGTATAAACCGAATTCATCTGAACCAGATATCTGAATTAATGGTAAAATAAAATCATGCTTACAATCAATCAGTATAACAGCAATCTTCTATTGTGATATGGCTGCTCACTGTGTTTTCTTATTTTCTTCCTTTTTTTGTGTTCAGTTGGGTTTATTCTGTTTACCTGGGGGGAGAGGGGCAGATGGTGTCCACTTTGTTTATGCATTTGGTGTTCTTTTGTTATTTGTTGGTGGATCCATGCAATGGAAGCATTGGGGGAAGCCTGCTAGCAAGGGAAAGCTGCTTGGGAAAAGACCTTTGGAGAGAGCCTGGGGCGGAACGTCTCGGCATGCCAACAGCAGAATTACAAAGTCCCCAGCTAATTTAATTTTCCATGTGCTAAACTTGCTGGTTAGCGAGTGCACCTGAATTGTGATCCGTGGGCAGGAGTGATGACGGACCCAGGGAGTTAGAAAAGGATGCCATTAAAGTTAGAGATGCGTGGAATTAGAGAGACCGTTTTTTTTAAGTGCGTATTACAAAAAAAAAAATATATATATATATATATATATCACTAATTTGTATTAATGTGTCTGGATGATATTATGGATAGTCAATTGAATGTCAAACATTGCCTATTAGATTAAAATGACTAATTTTGCAAGAAGAATAAACACAATGCATGCATAAATGGTGGAACAATAGTTTGTTTTGTTTTTTTATTTTCAGGGTTGATGACAGTTTCACAGGTAATTGATTGGCACTTTGGTGCTAAAAAGTTTGGATGTTTTTTGTGTGTTGCTATAGCTACATTACTGAAGCTAATACGGGGTTGAATGGAACTACAATGTCAGTAGGTATGTGGCTGCTAAACTTTTAGTTTGTCTATTCAATCTTTTACATATGGTTCACATCTGATTCATTGCGTGTAGGGACTTCACTGACGTCTATTTAAAAAATATTACATTGACTGCCATATAATCTCAAGGTGTAAAAACAAAAGAAGTTTCTTCACATGCACATGATGTAACAAAAAGTGAAATAATAAAATCGATGACGCACATGTTAACTACTATAAAGACTATATGTGCCGTAACGTTATTTTTATATATTTATCCCTGTAGGGATTTCAGAAATTCTAGGCAGACACCAGTCAAAAGTTTACTACAAATATAGGTTAATACAAAGTTCCCCACTGAAGTGGACAAGATTTTACCATGGAATCTGGAGATGGATGGCATATTATTGAAAATAGCAAGTATTTAAATGGCAATTGCACTATTTAAAATTGGCTGAGATTATTTATCTCTTTTGTCATTTTGTGAGATTTGTTTATCGGGCACTGGTCAAAAGGTTTTCAGCCTTTAATGCTGGTCAGCATATCCCAGGCAGGGCAGCAAATGTCATCATCAGAGCCTGTGTATACAAGCCCCCTGCTAATATCTGCGTATACAAGTCCCCCACAAATACCTGTGTATACAAGTCCCCCACAAATACCTGTGTATACAAGCCCCCACAAATACCTGTGTATGCAAGTCCCCGACAAATACCTGTGTATACAAGCTCCCCACAAATACCTGTGTATACAAGCCCCCAGCTAATACATGTGTATACAAGTCCCCAACAAATACCTGTGTATACAAGCCCCCATCTAATACCTGTGTATACAAGTCCCCCACAAATACCTGTGTATACAAGTCCCCCACAAATACCTGTGCATACAAGTCCCCCAGCTAATACCTGTGTATACAAGTCCCCTAGCTAATACCTGTGTATACAAGCCCCCCACAAATACCTGTGTATACAAGCCCCCCAAAAATACCTGTGTATACAAGTCCCCCACAAATACCTGTCTTCACAAGCCCAAAGATAAACTATTTATACAGATTTTTGTTACTGAAACAACCCAAGGAAAATAACTATATGCATATCCAAGAAAATAACAATTAAGGGATCCCACTAAGGTAAAGAAAGTAGTAAATACAAACTAATAATTGTTTTATAAACAATAGGACATAAGCAACATAAGAAAGTAAAAATATAAAGAATTTAAAGGAAACAATAGGAGACAAATTTCACATTATATCCCTGTCTTTTTTCTTTAAAGTATTTTACAGACAAATTAATGATTGTGCACTGTCTATTGTCAGTGTGACACTTTAATTATCTGCATTCCATAACTGTAATGACATGTTCAACACTTGTGTTTTCCAGAGATTATTTTCAGATGACTATTCCGGAATTTTTTTAATATTATGGTAATATATTGGCAAATTTGATTGGGTGTTCTTTCCACACATTTAATTTTGACCCATACACAAATGACAAATGACATTTCAATGATTTTAAATTAAATGTTATCAATATGAAATAAAACTTCACCGTTGATAAGTATTAAAGAATCCAACAAATGTGATTTGAGTATATTTTAACAGCACTGCAGCTCGTTATAGCTGTGTGTTCTGAGATTTTGATTAAATGAAGTATGTCAGGAAAAAGAAATAAACTTAAACTCTTTCTGATTACAAAAAGCAGCAAACTCTCACATGAGTGAGAGAGAACAGGACAGTAAAAGGCAGCTGGGGAGCAGGGAACTGCTCATACTGGGTTGTTATTAAAAGGCAATGAAGCGTGACATGCCTTCAGTCTGCAATGAGGAGACTACATTGTAAAACAAAGGCATGCACTGTGCCAAGAAAAGCTCTTACCTGCACAAATTACATGTTTTAGATAATTATTTTAATTACCCACCATTCTGTTCAACACCATACACAGAAATAACTAATTGTTGTAGTAAGGCCCGTACTAAAGAGAATATGGCATTTTCGACAACTATAGAGTTCTAGTTAGGTACTAAGGTAGTGTAATATTTTTTAGTGTTTGGTTTGGTTTTCCAATCTTGTGTGTGTGCCATTGGTCACAACGTAGATAGCTTCTGATGAACTTATAAAATCTGTGTTGAGCTGTCAAGTCACCTTGTGTTACCTCATATAATTCTTCTAAAAAAGTCTATATCCGGCATTATTTTTGGCAGATCATTTTTATTTGGCGCTTGCGGAGAATTCCACAAAAAACAACCTTTCTTTGCCATAAAGGAGTAGGCCCACTGCACACTAGGCTTTTTAAATAATGAAGGTAGTCAAGTACACAAAAGACTTTTTGGCTTGGCTTCCTACTTGCCTCAGAGTTGTTATATTTTCCATCAGCCCATGCAGCACCTCCATTTTCCCTGTTTCATCTTGAGCCCTGTCGTAAGAGAGCAGTCCTCTTTTTTAAAGGTGTGCCACTTCTACTGCAATGAAAAGCAATTGTGGATTCATTCGTCTGCAGCTTTTTCAGGCTATTCCATTTAGCTGATACAGTTCTCTCGCTGGGGTGTCTCTGAATGCTTCCATCTGAGTTTGTGATGCTTGACTGCGGTATTAGCTCAGACACCTTCTGTTCTGGACTGTGCCATGCATCAGTAACTGTCACAGGGCCATTTGTTATTGTTTCCTGCCATTGCCTCAAATCGCGAATGTTTTCAGCCGGAAGTTGCTCAGGATTTTTATGCTGAGGAAATAGCAACCAGTTTTGGAATGTTGCCTATCATGCTTAGGCTTCTCACTTTTTTTGGCAATTTGTATGATACAGAATATTTTCAGTACTGACAAGGTGAAAGCCTTGATATGGAGGTGATAGCCATGCTTAAATGTTCTTATTGTAGGCACAGTTTCCATTTTAATATGGTGTTAATATGATACCATAAGGTAATGCATTCCTTTGGGAGAATAACTTTGGGTTGTGGTTCAGTAGTACCGAGTTTGATTAACTCATATTTGAACAGATATCTTGGATAAACTATGGATAGAGTTCATTCTGATTTGTTGGCCTTTTTTTATTACTGAAAATGGTCTGGGGGAAAGTTTACAGTGTGGCACACCAAAGCCATGTTGCTATGCACAAACCCCACTTGACACCTGGTAGTGCCTTTTTGCTGGTTTTATGTTGCTACAAATAAAAGTAATGAACTAGGGAGCTGGTTTGGTCAGACATTCGTTCACCGCTGCTTTACTAAATTTGTCCTGCTCCCACATGACAAAATTGAATATCATCTACCTTTGATGATACCTTGTTGCAATAGGCAGTGCTTTGTGAAGTGATTATATTTGTGTAACCTGGTTAAATATGCACCTGAATAAGTTCAAGTTCCTTCATTTTATTAAAACTGGATGCATTGTGGAATAACTGCCTTATGCATGTATGTATAACATTTAAATTCTGGATTGCGTAAGTTTATTTTACTGCCTCTCTTCCCTTGCTAAAAATCTTTTGTCATAGTATTCCATGAATATTTGTATTTTATATCTATATGTAATGTAAATTTTACATTATAATCTATCCTTTAAATTAAGTATCCTGTAATATTATGCCCATGTCTGTTAATATTACTAACGTTTTAGGGATTTATTCTAATAATGATTGTGCCGCAAACTGGGGAAAGAGACAGGCATTTATATTTACTGTTTAGATCCTTGAGGTGTTCTTGTTGACTCCCACAAGTTGTTGTAAATGGGGTCAGGTGACAGGAAGCTGGGATTTAATAAGGAAGTCTGGTGTGGGGAAAATGGGTTTGCCATTAGAATTGGTGCATATCAGTAGTAGTCGTTGTCATTACTTGCCGATAGGAGGAGAGGCACGTCACTTTCAATTGCACTGCCTGCCTACAGGTGCCCGGGAAGCCAGCAGGAGAAGCTTGTTAGCGACTAGCTGAGAGAAGCCCTTCCAATTTACCTGGTCAAAATCAGTGAATGACATGAGGTGGATTCAAAACAGGAATCGGTAGCTCATAGGGCTCAGTCTGCATTCAGACAAGGGCTTTTACCAACTGAGCCTCTAGGGAAGCTGGTGTTACTGTTCTATAACCTGCAAAGAAAGGAGGAAGTCTCCGGAAGCTACCCATGCACACAACACAACATAGAGGGAAACTCACTCAGTGTCAAACAAATTTCTGGTGTCTGGATCTTCAAGTTATCAAAGAAGGTAAGGTTGATGCAGAAGGCTTCTTTTTTACCTACTAGGATGAACTTCCAGATAATGCACAGTTTTTTCTCACCAGGTCATTTGAGGACAAATATTAGGTCAACCATCTGACATACAACAAAAATAAGAGAGTTATCTTTTTAGAATGCAGAATGCATCGTATTTTGGCCCCTGAACTTAAAAGGAAAAGTTGCAAAAGCAGCAATTCCTGCTTGAGATATAAAGGCACATGCTAGCAATTTGCAACCATTTACTTTGGCCAAAGAAGGGCCAGTGTGAGAGCTCTGGTATTTTCCTGTACAGTTTTGGGAAAGAATTATCTTGATTTATGATTTGATCCATGAAATATTTTAGTGCTGATAAACAATGTCTGATCGACACGTCCCCACTACTCTTCTACAGGGAGAAATATAACTTCATACACTTATATATTTTTGTTAAAGATTCCCTTCCATTTTGAATTCCACATAGAAAGTCTTTTGAGGTGATCTTGCCATACCCTATACGGTTCTTCTAATTACACTTCATTCTGGGTTTTGGTTCTATGTTTTCCAAAAGGATTATATTTATTAGACCTATACGCAGCAGGGTGGGAAATAAATGTAAATGTCTAACCTCTAAAGTCTATGAGTCTTTGTTAATTCTGTGTATACTGTATATTTTGATATTGTGTGTGTGTGTGTGTGTGTGTATATATATATAGTACTGTGCAAAAGTCTTAGGTACCTTAGATTTTTTTTACATACATTTAGTCTTTGATATATACAAAGAATTACAATAAAAAATAAAAATAAAAGACTAAATAGACATTCAATTTGAACTATAAATATGTATAACACCTAAATTTAGAGTAGTGCAAGTAGTTGTCAAAGTGATCTGGTGATACATAGTAATAAGTTAGATCCAAGGGCCTCAACACCCTCCCAGCTGATGCAATCCTTCTTGCCCTCTGGCATTATTGGTCTATTTCTGAAAGTGCTCCTTTGCCAGGCCAAAGTGACACATAGAGGTTGTCCATGACTGCTAGTAGTTTTGAGAGCATTCGTCTATCTGCTACTTCCATCAAGGAATTCAGACCAACCCACAGGACAGAGCCAGCTCCCCTGATCAGCTTGTCCATCCTTTTTGTATCTGCCACCTTCACACTGCTGCCCCAGTACACAACCACATAGAAGACGACACTCGCTACAACCAGTTGTAGAACATATTCAGCTGTGGTCCACACACATCCATGGACCTGAGCCTCCTCAGGAAGTAGAGGCAACTCTGACCCTTCTTGTTTTGAACTTCTGTGTTTCCAGTCCATTCAAGTCTGTTGTCCAGGTGCACTCCTAAATATTTACATGACTGGACCACCTTAACATCAGTCCCGGACATCAGAAAATAGGGGCCAAAGGTGACCTCTTTCTTCTGAAGTTTGCCACCATCTCTCTGGTCTTCCCCACATTGAGCTGTAAGTGGTTCTGCATGCACCACTGCATAAAGTACTCATCAAACTTTTGTATTCCTCATTCTGATCCCCCATTGCACATCCAAAAATGGCAGAATCGTGCATGTGGCACATCTCAGAGTTGTGTCTGAAGTCTGATGTATAGAGGATGAAGAGGAAAGGTGCCAGGACAGTTCCTTGGGGGGGGGCTGCTAACCACTTGCTAACACATAGCCCTGAAGCCTTACATATTGTGGTCTACCCATCGAGTAGTCTGTAATCCAGGTCAACAGTGGGATGTCCACTTGCATAGTCCAAAGCTTGTCTCCCAGAAGTAGGGGGTTGAATGGTTGGAGGCACTGGAAAAATCAGAGAACATGACCCTCAAAGTTCTGTCAGGCCTGTTCAGTTGTGAGGGTGACCTGTGTAGCAGGTAGATGATGGTGTTATTCACTCCTAATCGAGGTTGGTAGGCAAACTGCAGGGGGTCCGTCTTCACCAGGGGCCTGAGATGCACCAGGACAAGCCTTTCTAGGGTCTTCTTAATGATGTCAATACCACTGGTCTGTAGTCATTTAAGACACTGGGGTGCCCCTTCTTGGGCACTGGAACCAGGCAGGAGGTTTTCCACATATCAGGGACACTTTCCAGGCTCAGGCTCAAGCTCAGGCTGAAGATGTCTGGGATTACTCCAGTTAGCTGGTCAGCATATGCCTTGAGCACCCTCGGGTTTACACGGATCCAGCTGCCTTTCCTGGATGGAGCTTCCTCAGTTCCCTCCTCACCTGATTGGTCGTAATGGTCAGTCCAGAGATGGAGAAATGGAGGAGGATGTGGGAGAGGTGGTAATGGTCAGTGGGGGCTCTGCAGTAGTGGTGCCTCTTGTGGTCATGTCAGAGTGAGAGGGAGTAGGAGAGTATGGCAAGTGTGTGGGAGGGGCCGCAGTGGATTTTGGGTGTGAGAGTGAGAGGGGGTCGGAGGTCCAGGGTGATGTTAGCCAGTGAGATTCAGCTCATTCATCATGTCTTGACTACCCTCTGTCAGTTGGTTGGTCTGGTTATAGCCAAAAATTACCTTCATTCCATCCCACACTTCCTTCACATTGCTCTGCTGCAGCTTACCCTCCATCTTCTTCCGATAGGTGTTCTTGCTCTCCTTGAGCCTCCTTGAGCCTTGAGGATTAAAAAAATAGTTTTCTATTTATAGACAAGTTTTTAGAGTTGTACATTTAAGTTGAGCCACTGAAAACCAAAAACTTAATTGCTGCATGGTGCATTTGTGGGCTGTTTATATACAGGCAAGCTTCAGTATCAAATGTGTAGGTATAAATTTTACCTGTGTAATAATGCAATGTGACAAACAGCCATGTCTCAGTGCTAGATAGATCTTAGCTGTTAATGCCAAGCAATTAGGAAAGTTGCTTGTATCGTTACAGCACTGACTAACTCAGTAAGAAGCGCGCCTCTCAGAAACCAATGGGCTGACTGGGATGTTGCCCAGTTGCACCTGCTGCAAATAAACCATCATCCCACCCTGTCCTTTTTGACTATTTTTTCTTCCAACATGTGCCAGAGGCCAGAGAGAGATAGTGTTGGTTCCATGTTCAGTATCGGGGGTCCCTTTTTGTTTTTGTTGGATATGCTGTGACTGTTTCCTGGGATCACTACTAAGCTGTGCATTTGCTTTATGTTACACTCAGGAACAACAAAAATGTTCGACACTCGACAAGTGGTGAAATGTGTAAACAAATCTGAATCAAGAAAAAAAAGAGCCAATGGAAAAATTGAGTCTGATGGAGGGCCTAGATTAACATAAGCATTAAACTCTTGGCTGTGAAGTCTAACATGAGGTCACAAACTTACAGAGGAGGATTGTCAGGTTGAAATGACATTCAACCACGTCTGAAAGCTAACAATCTGTATAGCGATTGGGTCAACTATTTTTATTCAGAACAGAAGATCCAGATGAAAGTGAGCTCGGACTTAATCTGCCCAGTAAATATCTCCTGAAATATGAAAAAAAATGATGGGGTGAGCAACTCTTTGGCTCTACCAAACTCTACCTTTATTTAGCTGTTTTTGCAAAAATATCACATACATATTTACACGATTTAGTATAGATAAAGCGGCACATTGATCAGATGACTACTAATACTATAAATGGAATGAATAATTAAAATAACTTAATTAAATGTTAATTAGAAAAAAGGTATTTAAAAAACTAAATAAAACTTACTTTATGTGGTCACAAGGAAAAATTACATTTGTATATTCAAAAAGAACATAAATGGTAATATAAAAACATGGAAACTATTAGGTACTAAATTATGAGCAAACTGCGAAATTCCAGACACCATCCAAAATGACATGAAATTTATTTATCCACAACAAGAAATGCTTTTAGAAGCTTTTAAGAACTTATTTCTGAAAGCAATCCACAGAACACAAATAGCCTTAAAACTACCTGGAGGTTTAAAATATATTATGTCACGTTCATGTTCCTGAATAAACAGAAGGGCCTGACATCATGCAAAACAAACAGTCAATATAGGAGGTTCCCCAGACAAGCAGAATTTCATTACATATATTCATAAAAGTGTTTTTTAATTTTTTTAATTTTAATTTTTTTATCCAGCTTTTATGACTGTACTATAGCAGAAACCCCAGTTTCATGTCGGTTGACTGACATGCGGAGTGAGGTTAATACCAGGCCTACACCTTTCCCGTTTTAAATCCAAGGTTGTTTCAGTACGTCTGTGCAGCTGATGTCTCAGGGTTTACCTGAAGAGTTCTATGTCTGTGTTAAAGTTTCAGTGTACTAACTTCCACAACAAGGATACAGACCAAGGAAGTGTGCTTTTTCGGCATTATTCATAAAATAGTTCAGACAACGACCCTTTCTATGCAGCAATTCTGAAATGCATTTTACAATTACATTGTCACCAAGCACTGAACAGAGAAGGCAGTCTTGAGGGAAGTTAACTGGGAGAAAATTTTCCCATTGACCTCCTGATGGAGGTGATTGAGAAGCCCCCCGAAAAACTAAAAAATCCAGGTTAAAACAATTACAATGAAAGTCAGATCGTTTGGAGAAATGGGCATTTCATATGCTTGTGATATATTTAATAAAACTGCCTGGTAAGGGCAATCACAATTTCACCACTGCCTGTTGCCTTTCAGTTGAAGCATGTTCATCAAAATACCATCTCAGTAAACAGAGGGTGTTGTAGTCAGCCGTTGGCCCCTTCACCTCACCTTAGGGGTGGTTACATTAAGTTGAAGTGCCTTGCAGCTGCCCCGAGCAACCCATTCCAAGTAGAATTAGCAACATAGCTGTTTAATCCTGAAACAGAGTTCTCCTAACTAAGTTCCTTTGTTAAGCCCTTTTTCTTTATCGTAACTGACGCCTGGCCTGAATGTTTAAGATATGCTCTTAACTCTCAACTATGGGTGCAATTACCTTAATATAATTTGCATGCAAATGTCAGTTGGCACACTGTATAATTTGATGAATATCAACATCAGCAAAATGCTAAACATCAGTACTTCATTACATCCAGATTACTTTGGTGGCAAATTGTATTTTTGTTGACTCAGTAAGGTTGGTCTGTGTGAACTTGATAAACTTTTAAAAAGAACTTCAAACCCTAGCTTACGAAAAAAACAAACGAAGGGGTAAACATGAGCCGGAAACACAAAGGTATACACAGGTCACTAAAAAAGTTTGAAACATTGTTAGGACGATAAAGTCCAAATAGAGTATTATTAATGAGAAAAGAGGAAATTTGAGAAGTTTTAGAGTGGTAACAAGCTGTGAGCCCCCCAGGCAAGGCTGTAGGGGCTCAGAAACAATTCAGAACATGCCCAGACTTTAGCCTTTTTACAACCACCCCCACATGAATGATGTTAAATTAAAAAAGGCCCTACAGTCCAGGATAAGCCTTACAGTCCCGGGTAAGGCCAGGGAGTTGAATGAGTCAGAGTCCTAACGTTCGTTTGATCCTTAACCTGTCCTCTGCTGTTGCAATCTAGCTGTCTGTTCGACAAAAGAATTTGGTAACTTGGTTGACAGGCCACAGTGTACAGCCAGTTCTATCTTTGGGCAGATGACTTTAGGTAGAGAAGAGTCTGACCACCCTATTAAAAGTGTGTTTGGAGTCGCAGCATCCGGATCTGCAGTATCTGATGACACATACCCTAGGTGTTTGGTATTGAGGATCCCTTTTACCTCAATGTGGACAGTCTTCATAACCTGAGGAGAGACCTTTTGACTGAGGGTTATTTGATGCCAGGCAGCTGGTTCCAAATGGGTACACCAGAAAAAGTATTTAGAAGGCTACTTGTAAATATCAATTTTCCTGCTCTAAGAAGAACAGCTTCATCAGGAAAGCTGGCACTCAGGATTTGCTGAATTACAGCAGGCAAACGGCATTCTGCCCAGTGAAGTGCCTGGGCTGTGACTTCTATCTATCGGGGCTTCTATCTGGTAGTGGGGAGGTCTAACATTTGTCTTCATCCTCAACAAACGTCATCACTGGGGTATTTAGCCACTGGACTAGTGACCGGGCAACAAACTCTCTTCTGGGATGGCACAACTCGGAGGAGTGTGTCTTCAATGCATAGGAGTTTTGGAAGCAGGATGGTAGATTGAAGTAGATAGCCTGCTTAGACTGTCGAAGTGCACTCTGTTGTGTAATTCCACCGCCTCTGTGTGTCTCATCTGTTGAAAGGGTGAAGGTAGCTCCTCTGGAATCAGGGAGCATTGTAAGGGACTAATGACTCAACCCAGATATGGTTAAATGAAAGTGTTGTCAGTATCCCAGTATCATGAAGCAAGCATTAAGCACCTGATGGAGTTGGTAGGGGCTAATAATGCTTGCTGTGTTGAGATCTGGATAGTGAAGGCTGCTGGAAGGTATTGGTGGGCCCACATGATGTGCCTGATGCTGCAGCTGCACAATGAAGGTCTCCCCGAAACTCTGTAAATTACACCATAGCTAGTTAATATTATTTCTGATGTTCCTCAGGGCCTCCAACACCTCATGTGAAGCAACAGTGGCATCGTATCTTAGGATACGTAAGGGGAAATTAGATGGTGAGGGGGAGCACAATCAATAAGCTCCTGTTCTTGTTCGTCTCTCTGGGTAAGTCTCTTTGTGTGTGGTGTGGTAGTTGCTGGAAAAAATCTGCTTTAACTCCTCAGTCCAACTTCCAAGTCTTCCAGTTGCACAGGAAGTCAAGATATCTGAATGGTGAGCCAATCAAATGTGCACACAATATGCAAATTAGTTCTGCTATATCCAAACAGCATACTGATGGAGGTACATACTTTTTTTCCTCCCCCAAGGAAAAAGCATATTGGTTGGCAGATTCCCCAGTATGTTTCAGTGGAATCTTCCTGAATTTCTCAGTTCAAATATTATGTAAAACCGGCGAACCATATTTTTGTGGTAGTTTTATATTTTATGTATATTTTATGTAAAAGCACCAGAGATTTTTTAAAAATTACATTCTGTTTCATCATTGATAGATTCACGTTCAACTGAATTTCCTTTAATTATAGCTAGCAGAAAAAGTTACATTTGTGACTTTCCGGTCTTTTGCAGGTCTTTTCTCTAATTTTTAACACACTTCATAGACAATTTGAATTTCCTTAATAATAAGAACTGAATAATTGTCTGAAAAATTAAAAGCACTTCATATGCTTGAGCATACAGAAATCAAACACATATGGACCATAATATAGCAAGTTAATTAACTAAATAGAGAGTAGTAGGTAGTTCACTGAAGATGATAAACATGTGGGGGGGGTTTTCGGTGTTCAGTGTTTCATTGCTCAGTGTTTCCTGGTTTTTAACTAGCAACAAGAGGGATTGAACATATGCTTGATGAAGTAATAAAATGCAGCAGAGATGACCATGGTCAGTTGACTGTCTAATCGTCTCTCACAGAATAACCTCCTGGACTTCAACCCATTTGGTTTTAAGACTGAACCCTCTACACAGAATGCCTTGCTGTTAGTCACTGAGGAAATATGGTCAGCAAGATCAACCTCCCACTATTCTTTCCTGGCCTTTCCTTGACCTCTCTGTAGAGTTTAAGACCGTAAATCATTGAGTGTGATAGGCTCCCCGGGCAAAGTGATTATTTTTGCAGAGTTTTTGTTATTATGCCCACACAAACGCACACTCACATACAAATAAAAAGAGAAAGAGACAGGGGAAGAAAAACGTACTCATCTACAACCACAACGTGAAGTATATTGCTATTTCAATAAAAAGGGTAGTCCCTGACCAAAAAGGGTTTGTTTGATAATTAAACAGTTTCCTCAAGAGTTAAAGAGCTAAATAACTACAATGGTATTTGTTTTTTTTTAGTCATAAAACAAACCCTAAAACAGGATTAAATAGGAACTGTGTTTTAATGTTTTTGCATGTGCCTCTAAAATATTATTGTACAAATTATTAATTGAATGCATGGGCGAGTAACCACACTTGTCATAGGAGTGATATTGCAAAAAACCGAATGTCACATTTGAAATGGCTATTACAGTGCTAACAGATTATTTCAATAAACAAAAGCAAAACAAAACTTTTTTTTTTTTTTTTTAGTTCTTACAGACTAAAAATTACCATAAAATGAGCGTGCTGAAACGTTTCCCTGAAATTTTCAAATGTTACTTGCTTCCACAGTTGGTTGCGTTCTATGCAGCTTTTAGCTTACAATTTGCAGACATATTTTATAGATCAAAAGTGGCTCTTTTAGACCAAAACACATTATCCGCACTCCCACTTAACTCGCTGGCAATAAAATTATCTCATTATCTCCTCTGTTGAAAGTGAATCTCTTTGTGCTAATCTTTAACAGAAAAGGCCTCCCTTCACAATCAATCTAGCATTACAGTGTGTGGAGCCCATGCAAGTGTTTAGTCATATTTCCCAGAAATTACTCAATTGATAAATAAATTCAAAGTACCTTGAAAAAGTCGTTAGTAAATGACCAGCCTAAGCTACATGCATCACTGGGTATGAGCCTGGAAATACATTTGCTTGAAGTAGCAATATGGCTGTAACTGGAAGAGGCAGGATGAACTCATTAATAAAACCGAACTGCTGAAATGATGCTTCCATCTTGTTGCAGTTCCATCATAGCAGGTTTTGGCATTGGAGGATCACAGCGCAGATCCTTTATGATAATGGAAAAATAAGTGGGGGTTGGTAAATTCCTGCCACACTCTCCTCTCTTCCTTTAGCAGGTTCCCCTGCCACACTCCCCTGTGAATTTTGACAACTTTCCTACGCATGCCACCCCTCTCGGATGAGGGAGCAGAATCTTGGGATTACAGCTCCCCGACTTTATCCAGGACTTTATCTGCCCTCTGTCTGCTAAGGAGATACAAATATCCCCTTTTCTCTTGTAGAGATGGTGGTCAGGTGTGGCAAAAATTTCCCTGAAACGTGCAGGCTTGTAGGTATCTGAGAGTTAAACCACTGGATCGGCGGGATCATATCAAACAGGAAAAAGTTTGTCAGTAAAAAAAGAAATTCATAGGACAGCGGCAGCGGGAGAATATTAAGTACATATTGAGATACTGTTATTATTATTATTATGAAATTATATTTATGTTTGTTCCCATTGACAGCTCAGTAGGTTATCTCTAACGTGCCCAAATTAATTACCTCGAGGTACCCCTGGCCCTCAAAGAAGGTCCTTGGCCAATAAGTGTGTGTGTGTGTGTGTGTGTGAGAGAGAGAGAGAGAGAGAGAGAGAGAGAGAGAGAGAGAGAGAGAGAGAGAGA